>PVIH01009681.1:0-80607 GCA_004025045.1 Sigmodon hispidus | reverse complement strand
ATAGATCATGCAAAGCTGTACATACTTATATACTGTTCATACTTACTATTCAAAGTAAAACAAACTAGTATCCTCTGCCTTGAGGAATCAAGACTTTAATTTTATACACACAAATACACACACACACACACACACACACACACACACACACACAGAGAGAGAGAGAGAGAGAGAGAGAGAGAGAGAGAGAGAGAGAGAGCCATTCAATCAACTGATAAGTAACTTACAGAAATTATTCTTTAGTTTGTGGCAACACCCATTTACTACTTACTCTAGAAGATAAACTCTATTATACAAAATAGGCATTTCTTGCTATTTCTATTTGTCTTCTTCTAATTTTATTAGACTAATGGAGAGCCTATTAAATACTGATTCCTGGTTACTCATATTCCTGAGACTTATATTCAGATTGCCTGGGTTCCCAACTTCTGCCTGCAGTTTTAATGTTCACTTCAATTAATTCTGAGTCGAAGTGTGGGACTGTATTGATAAATAAAATATACAGAATTACTTAGCAAGCAGATTGTGATACACATTACAACTTTTAATCATTTTATTGTATTAATCATATTAATTAATAATTATCATCACTTAAACATTTACAACCAAGGCTTAGATTTTGAGATATCCACATTTTCATTGGTCACAGTGAAATATGGCTCTAGCTGCCTTTCCCTTTTTCTCATGGACAACATAATGTGGCATTTTTCTTCTAGAATTTGCTGAATCTTTCTCCCATAAAATTACTCATGTTTTCGAGTCTCAAGACTTCAGCTATTTACAGTTGTATGACTTTCTGGACTTTTGTGCTCAGCTGTCTGTCTCTACTCCTGTCCCCTAGCCCTTCAACATTAAAATGTTCAAAACTGAAACCACTCACTAAGGTCTAGCTCACTCTCTCTAGCCTCTCATCTCTCTTTTCCCCCTCTGGTACCGAATATAAAAAGATCCTTGTAGTTAAAGAAGAGAGGCTGTAAATAAAATTTAAATGCAGTAGTCAATGAATTATTAAATGCACATGCTTTGCTAGGAGAATGTGGTCAAACTATGTTTCTAATGCCTGAGCATTTTGATTTTATATCAACATTATATCCAATTAAAATCAATCTTCTGGCTAGGAGTGGCTTGTACCTTCTATCCCAGCACTGAGAAGGCAGAGGTAGGTGGATCTCCGTGAATTGGAGTCTAATCTGCCCTACGTAGAGAGTTACATGGTTACATAGTTACATGGTTACATGGTGAAACCTTGTTTCAAAACAAACAAAATCCATCATCTCTTTTATGAACCCTCAATACCTTATCTCTGCATGTCTTGTTTTTGATAATAGTTATTCCTTAGTATAGTTTCTATTCATTACTGTAATTCTATTCTATTACAGTACCATATCTAAATTCTGGGGAACATTGCTTTCCAGAAAACTGACCAAGATATCATCAAATTTGTGACTTTAATGGTATTTATCTAATATAGCCTTCTACCAACATACAAAGTAACTGATGCATAAAATAGAGTGTTTGGGGAATGTAACACATTAGGCTTTATTAATGGTAAGATACAGAGAAGATGGTAAGCTTACTGAGTCAGTGTATCTGTCCAGAGCACTAGGCATATGACTGGAGGATACTAGACAAAAAGCCATTCTAAGTGATTAAACAATAAAACAAATTTGAAAGACCTACTGTAAAGAATGATATTCAAAGAAGACAAACATTTGCAATGAGTGACCTACAGTGTTCAGTGCAATAAAAAGAACTCAGGAAAATCAAATATGACTCTTTAAGATTTTTTTGTTTTATTGAAAATATTTTTTCTCATATACTATATCCTGTCTATGATTTCCCTCCTCTTTTCCACCCTTCTCCTCTTTCTTCTCATCCAGATCTACAACCTTTCTGTATCTTATTAGAAAATGAACAGGATTCTACATAGTCATAAAAACTTAATATAACAATATAAAACAGAAACTTACATATTGGAATAGGACAGAACAAACAAATGAGAAAGGGCTCAAGAAATGAAGAGTGGCACTGAGACCCACTCATTTACACACACACACACACACACACACACACACACACACACACACCATAAAACACTCAACTGGAAGCCTTATATAGATGCAAAAAGACACAGAGTTAAAAACAAGAGAGAAATAATAGGTATAGTGATAAAATAAAATAAAACATAGGACAAAATAAAAACGTACACGTGATAAAATATTGAAGTTCCAAAGATGCCACTGAGTTTGTTTTCTGTTGACATCTGCTGTTGGACATTCAGCCTAACCTAAGAGTAATTTGATTCCCCAGTGAGACTTCTTGGAGGAAACCACATTTTTATTTGCAAAAGCTTACCAATTGGAAGTAGCTTTTGAATTAGGGATTGGGGATTGTATGCATTTTTGCTCTAGCTGGTGCAGACCTGTGTAGGCTCTGTGCATGCTGCCACAGTCCTGTTCTACACTATAGGAATGTAAATTCCTAATGATTTAGTGGGTCTAGTTTCATTGGATTTTCCCCATTTCTCTGGTTTTTATACTCTTTCTGTCTCCTTTTCCTCTGGGTTTCCTGAGCCTTGAGGGGAGGGATTTAGTGGAGACATCTCATTTAGGACTGAGTGCTCCAAGGCCTCTCATTCTCTGCATATTGTCTGGCTGTGGGTGTCTATATTTGTTCCCATTTTTTGCAAGAGGAACTATCTCTGATGATGGCTGAGGAGGGCACTGTTTTATAAATATAGCAAATGCCATTAGGAATCATTTTATTGACACTTTTTTTTTTTTTGATTTATTTATTTATTATGCATACAGTTTTACAGAAGAGGGCGCCAGACCTCATCATAGATGGTTGTGAGCCACCATGTGGTTTTGCTGGGAATTGAACTCAGGACCTCTGGTAGAACAGTCAGTGCTCTTAACCTCTGAGCCATTTCTCCAGCCCCGACACTTTTTTTTAGTGGAACGGAAATATTTTATGTTACACTAGGTCTTTGACCAATCTAGTGTCAGGATTATGGACATCCAACCCGGTTCCATCCATGGGTTATATCTTGTAGAGTTGGTCTTTAGCCAAATCAAACATTAGTTGGTTAATCTCACAAGTTTTGGGCCACAATTGCACTAGCATATCTCATAGTCAGGACACCACTGTAGAGTGAAAGGTTTTTGCCTAGTTCTGTGTTTGTTTCTTCCATGGTGCTTCTCATGGTTCCCTCCTGTACCAAAGCTGCTAGAATATAGAGGTGAAGGCTTTATGTTGGCACTTTTGGAAGACAACTTTTCCACTAATGAGTTCTGTCTTCAGTAACAAGACATTGTCATCAGTTTGTAGAAAGCAACCTACAGTCTTGGCAGCAGCCTGAGTTATTTGGGGATTCCATGGGACCTCTTTGGCCAACAATTCAATTAGATGTAACTCTTTTCCAGGACTGGAAGTTTCACTGGGTGACAAGTGATATCCAGCTGAGGATATCTCTCCCCTACTATTTGGTGATTTCATTTATATCACCTTCTTGTATGTATTTATTTTAGAAAGTTTCTACTGTATTGGGCTTTTATACAATCCTTTAAATGGCCCTTAATTTTAGGCATCTCTCCACATATTCCCTCTTTTGCCTCATTTTCCTCCTTTTTCACTTGATCCTCCAATCTACTTCTCCTCATCATCCATAACTATCCATTTGATCTCCTAGTGAAATCTATTGGTCCAACCTAGTTCCTAACTCTGTACCTAACCTCTATGGTTCTACGAGTTATAGTTTGGTTATCATAGACTTAACAGCTAATACCAACAACCAAGTTATTGCATGCCATATTTGTCTTTCTTGGGCTGGATTACCTTACTCAGGATGATTTTTTTTACAGTTCCATTCATTTAGCTGCGAATTTCCCTTTATAATGGTTGAGTAACATTTTACTACGTAAATATACTACATTTTCATTATCCATTCTTCTTTTGAGAGACATTAAGTTTTTTTTTCCCTACAATATCTGCCTATAAGGAACATAGCAGAAATGAACACAGTTGAGCAAGTGTATCTGTGTCAAAATAAAGCATACTTTATAGATTTTTAAAAACTACATAATGCAAATAAAATTAAAAATTTTTAATAAAAAGATAAAGAGAGAAGCTTTCTCTTATAGATAAGATTTTAAGGATTAGGAGTGATAGGGAGAGGTGAGGGGAACAATAAGAGCCCCTATGAAGGCAAGTTATTGATTCTGTGATGGCCTTTACCCTTCTGGCACCCACAATCCTTCCTTCCCCTCTTCCACAGGATTCCTGTAGATCTTTCTAATGATTGGCTATGAGGCTCAGCATCTGTTTCCATCAGTTGTAGGGGTGAGGCTTTTATGGTCATCTGAAGATTTTTTTAAAACGGACTGATAAAACCCATTTTAATGACTGTACCATATTCCTTATCCTTATGTTTTTATTTAGACATAACATGAATTGATTAGCAAGTGTAAATAGAGAATTATGTAATTCACAATCAATCTAGTAAGTGAATTTAAGAGATTAAACGTATCATGGTTAAATCCTCATCAGAGAACTGTCAAGAGGTAATCATTCATATCTCCTAACTCTGGTAGTGTTGATGAGACATTATAGTTGTGCTGAGCCTCATGGTTGTACATTCAGGACTTAGATTAAGAAGTCCATAGACTCCAGTCAGCTCTGAACTAATGCAAACTAATAACTAAGAAATCAAGTAAGACCCACATCCGATGATGCTTCTTTTAAAGCAAAGTGTCTTATCCCAGCACACAGATCTTTGGTTGTTAGAAATTTCTCTGTGGTTTTCCTGACCCCCTAATGTCTGTGAGTCCTAAGGCTTCAGTACAATACTTGCCCTTTTTCTTTCAAGCTTCCTTAGATTTCTTTTAATTTATATCAAGTGATGATTATGTAAAAACAAAACTGAAAATAATAAAATTCCAAACACATGATATTACCAGGATTATCAGAGACTCCAGTAATTTTACATATCAATGCTTACTTTAGATCATTATTGGTTTTTGCCTAGTAATAATATCTTATTGTTTATTAATATGTGACATAGTAAGTTGGTATTTTTACGTTTATTTAGAAAATTGTTCTTACTGTCCTTGTGTGTGTGTGTGTGTGAGTCATCTGTGTCTAGAGGGCACACACACCAAGTATGCATGTGGTAGGCAGAATACAACATTGTGAAATCAGTTCTCTCCTTTTATTTTATTTTTTCTGAAGCTGGGGATCAAATCCAGGGCCTTGCACTTGCTGGGCAACCACTCTTCTAATGAGCTAAATCCCCAACCCCACTCCTTTCATTTTTATGTGTAGATTCTGGCTATAAACAAATTCAAGCCATTAGGCTTTGGCAGCAGCATCATTACCTGGTGACCTATTTTGCTGGCTTGAATGATATTTTAATGAGTAAATTTGTATTTATTTTAACATACTAAACTTTTGAAACACACTTTCATTAATATGTGAAGATTTTGAACATTTCATTTTGTTTATTTGATTTACATTTATAAATGAAATGAAAAGATAGTAATCTTTGTCCTAAGGCAATTATGATGTCACAGGAATAATTTTTCAATCCTAGAAATAATGTTTTAGCCACTGATAATGTTCTTTGCTGGTAACATTATCATGTGGTCTACTTCTGCTTAGGTTCTTTGCAAAGATATCATTTTGTTATTATTTAAATATCAAAGTGCAGAGGAAAGAATGCTATCAAATAAACTAAGCATTACTGCTGACTTACTCCTTTGGGGTATAATATGTTGCATTTGTTCTTCTTTTAATAAAGAAAATCTTAAATTTTAAAAGTGCTAAGTGAAGTTTTGAAGTTAGTTTTGGAAAGAACTGTGAAGGCATTTTTTTTTTTTTTTTTTTGGCAAATGGTTTCCATTAAGATAAACCTATTCTATACACTAGTCTACACTAGTCTCTGTTTGAAAGGACAGCAAACATTGGATACTTCAGGAGTTCTATGCACTCCTTTTTTTGGTCTTATCCTAAATAGCACAGAAAGAACAAATAACTACATACTAGATATGATGCCTGACAAGATTATCTGTCATTGTCATTCTTCTAACATTATTCCTTCCTACAGAATATCTAAAAAGAAGAAAATGATTTTATTATTTGTTAATTATATGTCAGAAAGCAAGTTTAGTGTCAAATCTCAGAAGAGAAAATATCAGAATGGTTTATACCTAGCTATTTCTTAACTTATACAAATAACAGAAATCCCTGGAGAAAAAAATTAGTCTTTTTCATTTCTTCTATAACAGTTTCTGTAATTAATATCTGTTTATGCAACTTAATAAATATATCTTAGTTCAAACAAGATGAGATGTTAAGTGTGCCTCAATGTAAGAAGTCAAAAAACTTAAAATAACAATCTCAATTTACATGTCCCATTATGTATATAATATGAAGCCATCAATTATTTCATTATAGAAGAGTATGTGTCCCAGCAAAACGCAGCCATTTGAGTTGATTTTAGTGCTGATTTGACTGAAGAGGGAACAGGTACCTCTAAGGGTGAACCATTTCTCACTTTGATTGGTAAATCGAATGACAGTATGAGAGACACAGAGTTTCCATTTAAAAGCATTTCTGTCTATTGAGAATTAAAAAAAAAAAAAACCTTCATACAGGGAACCACGTGATTATTCTGAAGATGAGCTGCAGATATACAGATTAGTTTAATAGTTTAATTTGAACACTGGCCAAGAGTGGAAGACAGCTACCGAGGTTGTAGTCATGATGAGGTTTATGAAAGAGTATCTTGAAGAGAAACGAGCTAGTTTGAGACTTTGTCAGGAGGTGGGCAAAAGATGATGTGGGAATAACACACCAAGAAGAGCAAAACAGCCTTGGGTGTGGGGTGTGCATGCTCTGGGACACATCTGCGTTTGCTTTCACTCCAGCTTTTACTTTAAGGATACTGAACGTTCTCTACTAAATTTCCCACACTCTGGAAAGGTATGTCGAACTACACTCTAGCCAGAATTTTATAAAAATAAAAGTGCTCTTGGAATGAGCCAAGCAGCGGTTCAACTAAACAACATCTTATCCTTCCTGTTCCCTCACTCTGTGCTCCAAATCTAGATCTTTCCTCACCTCCACAGACACACGAAGAGACCTACTGTAGCCTGTCCAGTATTCCTGTCCTGTACAGATAATATGGTCAACACACAGCCTTTTATAATTATCATTAATTTTTAAAGTTAGTGTATAAGATAATGGGATTCATTATAGCGTTTTAACACATGTATGCCAGTTCTATTTAGTTCTTACTTCCCCTTCCTCCCCACACCTTCCTTCTGCACTCACTTCTCTCTGCTTATCTCTTGTCCCTTCATTACCTCTCTACTAGTGCTTTTATAATCATGCAGTTGTAGCATTGCTGGGACATAGCTATCTTATCAGGTTTGGTTCCAAATATAATGACAAAATGCATATTTGAAACAATAAAATCACAAACATTCTTTCATTGAGTAGAATAAGACACAGATGGGGAAAAAAAAGACAAGGATGAAGTTGGAATTCCAATGAGGAAGTGGAAGGAATCAGCAAGTACAAGTACAAACTGGAAATATTCACAGTTCTGTTAATTATCACTTTTAAACGCTATATGTCATCCCTACAATATAACAGGAGAATGATTTGGAATACTTTCTCTTGGCCCAACTGCTCAAAGTTAAACTGCTGTGTAAATCTGTTTATAGATCTTCCATGACTTCCTGCACCTTACTGGTCTTCCATGGAGGATGAAGCAGATAATATTAGTCTTTATAGAAAAGAGAATCTTGGGCTGGAGAGGTGGCTCAGCGGTTAAGAACACTGACTGTTCTTCCAGAGGACCTGAGTTGGATTCCCAGCATTCACATGGCAGCTAACAACTGTCTGTAATTCCAAAATCAGACACTCTTATACAGTTATACATGATGGCAAAACACCAATTCACATAAAATAAAAAAAAAATTGCAAAACCCAGAATCCTTTATTAAGACTGTGCTTCCAGGTTGAATTCATATATACATAGAACTTTTGAACAACTCTGAAAGTCTAACTAAATCACTACCATGATCCAATAAGTAATTTGTAACATCTGATCTAGAGACATGAAGATAACTTATTATAAATTAAATAATTTATCCTATTTAAAATTAAGTATTAAGTATAGCTTAATAAAATATAATGGTTAAAATAAATGTAAAGATATGAAATTTAAATGGTTTAGTTCTACATAAATATGGCATAGTTCAGTGCTATAAGGATAGCTGATCAACAGATTGTTCATTATTGAGCATTGTAAAAATTTCATCCTATTCCATTTTGATTAATAGTTCAATGCATATATGATTGATTTGACATGAAGGGAAAGAGAAAGATTCCCTTTTTGTTACTTATATTTTGAAATCTTACCTTTAGGTCTCTAGAATCCTGGAAACCACTTCATTCATTGTATTTTCCCCCTATTTTCTCCTTTCTGGGCTATTTCCTGGTGTTTAGAATTCAAATGGTGCATGCTAGAGAAACACTATAATCCTTGGGGTTGAAAATCTCATTCAGTGCTCTCCTATCATCATATTAGGGAGTGATTCAAAACAGCATTATTAAAACAAAACACGGCACAACATAATTAAAATAATACATTCTGAATAGGTAATTTAAAAACTAATTGGATATTTGTAATTATGCCTTTTTTGCTTGTCCCTGATGCTTTCCTCAATTATTATGTGGTGCTATGTGCAAATGAAGCCCAAATGTGATGTCTTCAGGGTATATCTTGCTACCAGGACACAAGACTTTTCTGTGTGATCTTCCATTTCCTGCAGTAAATTGAAGTACAAGTGGCTTTTTGTTTTCCTCAAGTTGAGTCCTTCTGTTTTCTTTGTTACTGGCTTTCATCCTCTGTCCCAGTGGCTGTAGCTCACTGTTTATTTATTGGCTGTTTAGTATGGAAAAACATCCAGTCTTTCCACATTGACAACAAATCAGAGCAATGAATCTGCCCATCACGCTACACTGGGTATCATCTTTGCCTGTTAGGCTCTTGGCTGGTTTTTATTGTACTTGACTATCCTCAGAGTTTGGGAACTCTGACTGTGGTTTGTTATTTTCCAATTCTTGTTAACACTTGCCAAATCTTTTGTCCCGCATCTTTATACTCATGGCAGCTTCTAGGTCAAATTTTAGTTTTGATCACTGAATCTTTAGAAGCAATCCTAAGGAACTAACATAGCCAGCTTTTTTTCAGGTTGTTGGCAATAGATGCTGATTAGCTCTGTGCTAGTTGTTGAAGTCATGGCAACAAGTCCCAGTTACTATCTTTTAGGCATTTCAATTAAGTTTCTTTGGTTTTTGGAAATATAACTCCAAAAAACTTTCATCTTCTAGAGAAAATAAGTATGTTTGGGAGAAGAACTTCATAGAGTTAGTTAAGAATTCTTTTCTAAGGTTCATTTCTGACCTGGTAAGACAGGAATTATTTGGGCTCCTTGATTTTCTTTTTATTTCCAGTTTTTACAATAAGCTTTTAAATGGACTTAATCTTTCAATTTTAAGCTGGCTACTTGCCAAGATTCTGGGTACCCTGGTTGAGGTTACCAAGTTGAATGTATACATAAGAACCAGAGGAAGAACACTGAAGTTGTCCACAGAGGAGCAAATGGCAATTTATATTTTCAACAGAGACTCAGAACAGTTTTTAGTCAATTAAATTATTCTGAGAGAATATAGAAAGAATACAATGTGTTTCTCTTCTTAGAGAAACATAAATGTAGGAAGACCTCTTTATTTTAAAATAGCTACAATAAAACTAAATTAAACTACATTATTTTTTATCTTGCTAAAAATGACAAATAGTTGTAGTTCTTGCCTACAAGAAAACTTTTTATTTCATAAAATCACTTAAGTTCAGACTTTTCTTCTGGAGAGTAATAGATAAACAAGGTTATATTGTCTTTCTCAAGCAATAAATGTTGTTTATTTTCTTAGCTAATGAACGATTTAACCTACCTCGGCAAATATACTTCACATTGGTAACACATTTTTGTGAATGATATGTATATGAATATATGCATATATGTTTAAGTGTGTAAGAGAATGCAGGCAAATTCATATCAGCAATGTAAGTGAAGACTAGAAGACAACCTCAAGTGTCAATCATAACCTTCCACTTTTAAATAGGTTTTTGTTGTTGGCTGATACATACTCTAAGACAGCTGGCCTACAACACTCTTAGGATTCTCTTGTCTACATCTCTTCTTTCCCTGTAGCAGTATTGGAATAACTAGTATGTGTTGTAGAATGTTATTTCAAGATGTGTTACATTTGCTTATTGTTTGTTTAATGATGCAAAGATGTGTTGCATTCTTTCATGTTTCATTTGCTTAACTTTGTGAAGCTGTGTTACTTTGATTGTGTAAAACAACTGACTGATCTAAGAAAGAGCTGAATGGGCAAGAGCCAGACAGGAGAAAGGATCGATGGGGTTGGAAGGCAGAGAGAATAAGTTGGAGGACAATCTGGGAAGAGAGAGATCAAGGAGTAAGTAAAAAAGGAGCAAGAGAACAAGGAAAGGAGGAAGCTCAGGGCCAGTCACACAGCCAGCCACAGCCACAGCTTAAGAATGAAAGTGGTTTCTCAGAAAATTGAGAATCAATCTCCCCAAGGACCCAGCAATACCACTTTTGGGTGTATACCCTAAAGATGCACATTCACACTCCAAAGGTATTAGCTCAGCTATGTTCATAGCAGCATTATTTGTAATAGCAAGAACCTAGAAACAACCTAGATGTCCCTCAACTGAAGAATGGATTAACAAACTGTGGTACGTCTACACAATGGAATACTACTCAGCAGTAAGAAAAAATGATATCCTAAAATTCACAGGCAAATGGATGGATTTGGAGAATATCCTCCTGAGCAAGGTATCACAAACTCAGAAAGATAAGCAGGGGATGTACTCACTCATTAGTGGTCTCTAAACAAACAAGAAAAAAAGCCAAGCATGCCCAAGCTGCAAACCACAACCACTGAACAGCTTGGGATCAGAAACACCCTGAACTGACTCTTCGGATCCCACTCCAATTATAGGAACACCTGACTCACTCTTGAGGGAGGGGGGAAAAACTGGATTTGTCAGGAGTAGAGACTGATCTAAGCATTGGGTCAGTGGGACCATAGGACTGTCTGCTCCCTGCCCAGGGAGGGGATGGGGAGTTGTGGAGAAGAAAAAAATGACCTGATGTGGCAGGAGGGGAAAGGGATCTTGAATAAGAATATACAGGGATGAAAAAAAAATTCAGAGGGAAAGCTGAACACAAAGTAAATATATGTGTAGCAATCTTATTTGCATTATCACCAAAAAAAAAGAAAAGAAAAAAGAATGAAAGATACACAGAAGTAACAAAAGGAAAAAGCCCAGAGGCAAAAAGGAAGATGAGATAATTTAAGTTAAGAAAACTAGGCTAGAAACAAGCCAAGCTAAAACTGGGCATTTATAAGGAAGAATAAGATTCCATGTGGGATCTATCTGCGAGTTGAGTGGCAGGTCCTCCCAAAAAGGCAAAGAGTAAGAAAACAACTATCTTACAGGCATGTTTCACTGTGCCTTGACTCCACTAGCTCTTGTATTTGGCTAGGCTTCCATGACTTTCTGTCATGCAAACAAATGGGTCCTAAGTACAATTAAGGAGCTGTTGGTTACATGCATGACACTACTGCACCCTTAGTGTTATTGTGCTGGTCATTGTTGTGGTTCATAGACATCACAGCTGGGTAGGATTGCTCATTGTTTCTCTCCTATGTAAGCTTGAAAGGTGACTTCTGTTACTATAAAGGAGGCATTCTCAAGGAAGAAGTTTTCAAATCAGTTCCAGCTCAGTGGCATCTGTGCACTGTGTCTGAAGCAGATAGGTTCTTCATTCAAAATCTTAGAAAAATGTTTTACTCATAGCTATTCAGAATTGGAATACAAGCTAAATGTCCTTGAATCAATAAATAGATAAGCAAACTCTGTCACTACAATGTAAAGAAATTCTACTTATTAATAAAAAGGGAAAAATTACTCACAACATGATATGGATAAATCTTAGACATCTGTTAAATCAAAATGGCCAGGTAGTCAAGGATATCAACCCACTTATATGACATTCTAGAAAAGGCAACTTTATAACAATAAAAGATCAGTGACTATCAGAGACAGAAGCAAGGTGGTTATACAAAGGTAAGGCAATTTAGGGGAAAGGTTTTCCATATCTTCAAAGTGGATATAATATAAATGATAGAACTGAAATGTACAAAGAGTGGGGTTTACAGTTCAGCAAACAAATATCCCAGCAAAGCCAGATCAAAGCAGACGTAAATATGACTAAGTATTTCCTTTGGCTGATATTCTGAGTGGCATAAGCCATGCTTGTTAGTCATTATATATTATTTAAAGTAATAATTCCAAAATAAAAATGACTTCTAAGTTTTTGATAGACTGAAAGTTACTACTAGAAAAGGTTTCTTTGTATATGTATATGCCTATGTCTTTAATATTGTTTTCTTCCATTTCTTTCAGTTTCATCTATTGTATGAAATCTGTTAACTATTAGACACAGAAGAATTTCTATACTTTGAATTGTAATCATCTTTAGTTCATCTTAATAAATATGTAAATAATATATTCAGCTTATCTTATACTAAAAACGAGTTACCTTTGATGTGATTTAAAAAACAGTCATGGTTCAAATGGCAAATGTTAACAAATAAAAATCAAGTCCTTTGGCTGGTGTACTGACATTCTGATTGAGAGGGAGACCAGGAACTCTAACTCTTGAGACACAATACGAATGTCATCCTTCCCAGTGGTTATTTCACAGTGGTTCTTGCTGGCTTAAATATTTTACATGTCATTTATGGAATCCCACAAAGATTCCAGTTTGTGGTTTGTTCTTATTTTGATGTAAGGTCAGAGAATCTAAGCTTGTCTCCCCCTTCAAGGCTGTATCATAGAATGCTTTGGCCAAAGGTATGGTTACTAGGTTTTTTATGTTTTGAGAAATGAAGAAGTATTTATGCCCATCTGTACTTGCCTCTCCCCTTTGCTGGAATATAAAAAACCCAGTATTCACTGACAGCCCTCTTGACATTGTTTTTTTGTCTTTGTCTAATTATTTCTGTCTCTGTAATTTCTAATCCACACTCCCCTCACCATGACTGTGGTCATTTTATTAAAATAGGAAAATGCTGTCTTGTTTCTGCATTTTAACCATTAGTGCAATTATTATTATATCCAATCCTAAAAATTCAATGATAATTTTAAGAACTTCAATTTAATTTGAAAGAACGTTTATTCATTTACTAGTCTATTTCATTCAGTAAGTGGAAATCAATCTTCCACATATGAACGCTAATAATAGGAGTTATCTAATAAAGTAGAAGAAATTGCTGTGTTGTGTGTGTGTGGGGGGGTGTTCAGGTACTGCTGACATTATATTTATAGCCATCTAAACATATCTAAGTTATCTCACCTAATATACAAGCCATGACATATGTTCAAAACTGAGCAATGTAAGTTTTATTATGTGTGGAAACAATGCAACTGGTTATAGCTAAAGTGGTAAACCACATAGCTAGTATATACATACATACACCATAAGCAGCTCTGTCACTCTGAAGGCAAGAAGCAGAAGGCTTTTATAATATTACTACCAATAATATTAATATTGTATTTAGGGTAATATTATTACTACTACTGAGATTTCTAGTTTTTATTATTTGTGCTTGATTTTGAATGAACAATCAAATAAAGTACAACTATTTGTAGTGTATTGATTGGACAACCAATCACTTACATTTTCAGCAGGAGATATGAGGTAAAATACATTCTCTTCTTCTTGTATTTCCCTCTGAATTTCTTTTGTAGTTCCAATTTTACCAGAGTGACACTAATAACTTGGGCCTGCAGAAGTAAGGGCTTAATAGGATTGATATTTGCTTTTGATCTTGGTTTGGAATTAGAGTGCTAGCTTAGGAAAAGAATAATTGACTCCTTTGACATGTACATTCTACTTATTCCATGGCATATAGAAAGCAGGTTTAAATAACCTCATGTGCTATGTTTTCATTAAATATTCAGCAGTATAATTTGCTGCTAGCTTGAAAAGAAATCCTCAGTTCTTGATATTAAAATAGAATTGAGGGAGTTTTGCTGTTTGTAAACTAGTACTTCATAAAGCTATTGTTTTTATAATATTGTAAAAGTTGTTTCTTAGGAAAAGTTACATTTTCTCCAAACCGTTGTTTCTGATCACTTTGGTATTTTAATACAGTGAAGACTAACATCTCCTGTGAGTTAAGAGCAGACTTATTGGGAGACTTTAAAAATATATATTAGAATATTTTTCTACAATAATCTGCGTCTCAGGTGTATAATTTTTGACCTGAGTTGACAGTCTTATACTTTATATGTGCTCTGATAAAATAGGTAATGTGCAATGCTTGACACTATCCTTAGCAGGATTCAGTGTACAAGCCAGCACATCTCAGAGGGGTAAGCACACATTTGTTCACAGAGACCTGAGGTCAACATCCAGCGTCTTCTTTGATTTACCTTCACCTTTTGTTTTGAAATAGAATATTCCAGTGAATTTGGGTCTCAGCAATCTGGCTGGGCAGGGCAGTCTGTCTCCATCTCCCAGCACTGTGATTACACTTCTAAACCACTGAGCCAGACGTTTCCTATGGGATCTGACTCAGAGACTCTTGCATATATGCCAAGTACTATACCAACTGACATATCTCTGTAATCTCTAGACTTTGGTATGTTAGGTCTGAATTAGATGCAGGCCTATTTCTGTTCTCAAACAAAAGAACTGGATGTTAATTTCTATCATAAATTAGAGTTTCTCAACAACTAGTCCCGTGCCATTGGAAAGAGAATCTCATATAAGACAGCAAATAAAAATGGTAGTAAAGGAACCTGATGCCCTTTGTATAGAACTTAACTCCCCCCTTTTAGGTATGCTTTATGCCTAAGTTGGCTAAGTGACTAATAAAGTATATTTTACCTCCCAAACTATAAGTCTATGTTTTAAATTTTTGATTAGTAAATCTATTAGTTTTTTGCACGTGGCACGTGAATGGAATCTCAACACTGGGAGTACCACATGAGAGTTTATTAATGCAGCAGGCAGAGGTAGGGGCAGAAGGGAGCAGAGAGAGAAGAAGAGGGAGGGGACTCATGTGAGCCCTTTCTTTAAAAGGGTGAGTGGGCTCATGTTTGCATCACCACACTCAGGGGCATGGTTGACACTGTTACATTCCAGGTGAATGCAAGTTTTGGAAATTCTTACATTTCCCCCTTTGATACATATATATATATATAAAAGCTGGGTTTATGGTAAGGGGCAAGTCTTATAGTGAGCATGGTTGTCATGGTGGTCTTTGCTACTTCCTGCTGACACAAGGACAGAGAGGTCTTTAGCTCATCTTGCTGGCAGAATTGAAGGATTTGGATCACCTGGCCAGGAAGTTTTGTTTCCTGGAGCTGGGGGGCGGGGATATGGGTTAGTGATAGAGCTTTGGGAGTGACTAAGAGGAAAGGAGTTTGGAAGTAAACCATGAGTTAGCTGGGTGTGTGAATGGTTCTTTTTTTTTGCTAAGGGATTCTATTGTCTGCAGTGATAGAGCTTTGGGAGTGACAGGCTAAGAGGAAAGGAGGGAGAAAGAAACTTGTGAATGGTTCATTTCTTCTGCTAAGGGATTCTATTGTCTGCTGCCTGCTTGTTAAGGTCTGTGAATCCTTGCTAGGTCTGGGAAAGGGAAAGGATTAAAGTGTCCTGTATTTTGCCTACCTGGACTCCTGCAGGTGTGTGTGGGGGGGTTGGGGAATGGTCTTTGTTTTACCTGCAATGCATCCTCAGGGAGTGGCTGCTTCAACTGCAGAGTTGAATGACCTTTTGTTTACCTTGGTTTCCAAGCAGACTGCCTGGGGCCCTTTGTTTACCATCTTGGCTTCTGTTCTGGCCTGCTGCAAAGGAAGCTTGGAGCTGGTTTTTAAGATTTTGAGTCTTTTGCCTGGCTATTTTGAGGACAGGGGATAAAAGGTTTAAGATTAGACAAATGAATCCAATGTGGGAAGCCCTCAAGTTTAGCGGCTGTAGGAGTTGTCAGAATTACTCTATATGGTCCCGTCTACTTTGGAGTGAGGGGAGAAGGTTGGAGGCTTGGAGAGGAAAGTAAAACTTGATCTCCAATGTTAACTCAAGGTGGACAGGAAGAATCAGAGCATGGTTTGGGGAGGGAGTTGTCTGCAAAATCCCACAAAAGCAATAGCAGGTGATGGAGGAGGGGAGGAAGGAGATTGTCAGGAAGGTAGAATTTACAGGCTGATTGGATAGTCAAAGGAGCAGAAGAATAGTTGGAGCAGCTGGTGAGGCTGGGTTTAGGCGAATGTGATCGCTAAATGAAATGAAAGCTCCCACTTTTGCTAAGAAATCTCTTCCCATCAAAGCTGTTGGACAACTTGGCATAACTAAAAATGACTGAGTAATAGGAATTCCTCTAAAAATGCAATTAAGCGGCGGTGTCTGATAAGGTCACATGGATTTGCCTCCTACCCTGACAATTGTAAGACCTGAAAGAAAGGGTGCACCCCAGTACTCCTGCAGAACCAAGAACGCAGCTCCAGTGTCTACCAGGAAAGAAATGGTCCAGCCAGAAACTTCAATATCTACCCGAGGCTCTCTCTGTGTGATAGCATTTCCCGGACTGAGGGTCCCTGGGCACCATCATTCATCCTCAGCCAGTCCCAGGACATTATGCACCTCGTCCAAGCTTACTGTGTCCCCACCCTTTAATGTAGGGCAGCAGCTGCCTGGCCAGTGGTGTCTATAACACCTAGGACAGGGCCTGGATAGCCTCCGTGTCACAGCACCAATGTTAGGTTTTTGCACGTGGTGCATGAATGGAATCTCAACACCAGGAGTACCACATGAGAGTTTATTAAAACAGCAGGCAGAGGTAAGGGCAGAAGGGAGCAGAGAAAGAGCAAGAGGGAGGGGACTTGTGTGAGCCCTTTCTTTAAAAGGGTGGGTACCGCCACATCCAGGGGCATGGTTGACCCTGTTACATTCCAGGTGAATGCTAGCTTTGGAAATCCTTACAAATCTTCATGTTTAAAAAGTATTTTTCTTCTTTTATTGAAAGTAGATTTTATTCTTACATTATATACATATAATATACATACATATATATTGATTATGATTTTTCCTTCCTTTACTACTCCTATTTTTTCTCCACATCTGCTCCCACCAAGATACACTCCTACTCTGTCTCTAATTGGAAATCAGACAGGCTAATTATATATGATATAATATATATAATATTATACTAGTACATAATAATATAATATATGATAAAATATGATATGGTAAAGCAAAGACTAAGGCATTTGGGATAGGACAAAACAAATAAACAGAAGAACAAGGACTCAAGAGATCCACTTGTTTGCACATACCAGAATCTCATAAAACACTAAACTAGAAGCTATAATATTGACCCAAAGGAATATAATGTGTATGTATACATATATATACACATGCATACTTTTATATATATACATATGTATATATATATGAAACAAAGTATTTAAAAATATAACCCTGACACTACATTAAGAGATAAGGAAACTCCAAAGAGTTTGTTTTCGGTTGGTTGTCTACTGCTGGCATGCAGCCTACCCTTAAAATTAGTTTGTGTTCCCAGTGAAACTCTCTTGGAGGAAACTAAATTTTCATTTGCAAGTGGTTATCAATTAAATATAGCTTCTAGATTAGGGGTGAGGGAATTTTTGCCTTCCTTCTTTCAACTTGCTACCTCCATCTCTGTGAGCAGAACCTGAGGCTTTAGTGGGCCTTCTATCCTTGGATTTCTTCATTTTCTCTGGTTCTTACACTCTTTCTGCCCCCTCTTTCACAGAGTTTCCTGAGCCATTAGGGGAGGAATTTGATGCAGACGTCCCACTTAGGGCTGGGTGTTCCAAGGGCTTTCACTCTCTGCACATTATTTGGCTCTGGGTCTCTATATTTGTTACCATCCTGCAGGAGGAAGCCTCTCTGATGATGGCTGAGCAAGGCAATGATCTATGATTGTAGTCATTAGGAGTCAACTCATTGCTACATTCTTTTAGTAGAACTGCAGTATTTGATTTTACTCTAGGACCTTGGACTATCTAATCTCAGGTTTATTGTCACTAAAGCAGTGTCGGGCGTTTTCCATCTTATGGAGTAGGTTTGAAGTCAAATCAGATATTGGTTGGCTACTTTGTGCCACAAGTTTTGTGCCACTATTGTACCAGCATGGCTTCCAGGCAGGACACCCCTATATACCAGGAGATGTTTGTCTAGTTTGGTGTTTATGTTTGTCCTTTGGTAGAATTCAGAGTACCTTCCTGTATCACAGACACTAGAATGTAGGACTAAAGGCTTTATATAGGCATCACCTCAAGTTCTCCATGTTCAGTGAGTTCTGTCAATGTCTTCAGCAATTGGGCTTTGTTATATGTTTGGGAAAAAAACCTATAGTCTTAGTAACAGCTTGGTTTATTGAGGGTTCTCATAGGATGTCTTTGTCAAATAACCCAATTAGATGTAACCCATCCCTGGGACAGGAAGCTTCATTTGATGGCAAGTAATATCCAGCTGGGACTCTGCCTGTCCCATTATTTGGCGGTTTAATTTAGATCACCTTCAAATATGCGTATTTTAGGAAGTTTCTTCTGCATTAAATTTTTCATACTACTCAAATTTCATACTACATCAAATTTAAGATGTTTCTCCTTATATTCCCACACCTAGCTTTTCTTCCTTCCCCCTCCCCACTTGATACTCCCATTCCTGTCCCCTTTTTATCCATCCATAACTATCTCTCCTGTTTTTCTTTCTGAGGGAGATCCATTTCCCTCTGATCCTGGCTTGGCCCAGTTCCTTTCTCTTTACCTAACTTCTCTTTTAAAAATTGTAGGTTGGTTATCATTGACTAACAGCTAATATCTATATATAATCAAATACATATCATAGTTTTCTTTCTGACCCTGGGTTAGTCATTGACTCCGGATGATTAATTTACAATTCCAATCATTTACTCATAACTTTCATGATGTCATTTTCAAATGATGAATAGTACTTTATTGTGTAAATGTACTACATACTATTTTTACCAATTCATCTATTGAAAGGCATTTAGAAGAGAGAGTGTTTGGAAGGGATGGGAGGGGGAAGGGAGCTTGAACAAGGATATACTCGGATAAAAACCATGACTTTATTCATAAAAAAATAATATAAAAGAAAGATATTTAGGTTGTTTCCAATATCTTGCCATTATGAATAGAGAAGAAATAAACATGGTTGAGAAAGTGTATCTTTGTAGCAGGAAGCATCCTTTGGGTATATGTTCAAGAGTGAAGTAGCTGGATATTGAGGAATATTGATCCCCAAATTTCTGAGGAACCACCACACTGATTTCCACAGTGGATGTACAAGTGTGCATTCTCACCAGCAATCTAAATCCTCACTAGCATAAAGTGTTACTTGTTTTATTAATTCTAATGTGTGTAAGATGAAATCTCAAAATAAGTTTTGACTTGTATTTCCCTGATGACTAGGATGATGAACATTTCTTTAAATGTTTCTCAGACATTTGAATTTCCTCTATTGAGAATTTTCTGCTTAGATCTTTACCCCATTAAAAAAATTACTTGTATTTTATTCATTTTGGTTGTTCGCTAGCATGTGTATTTGTGTAAAGGTGCCAGATACCCCTGGAACTAGAGTTACAGACAGTTGTGCTTTGCCATGAGGGTGTGAGGAATTGAACCCAGGTTCTTTCAAAGAGTAGCCAGTGTTCTTAATTATTGGATCATCTCTCAAGCTCCTTACCTCATTTTTAATTGGGTTATTCATTTTCTTGTAATCTACTTTTCAAATTCTTTATATATTTTGAATATTTTTCTTCTATTGGATACATACTTGGCAAAATCTTTTCCCATTCTGTAGGCTGCCACTTTGCTAAAATGGGAGAGTCCTTTGCTTTATAGTTCATGAGGTTCCATTTATTTATTGTTGATCTTAGTACCTGTGGTAAACATATTCTGTTCAGTAAGTCTTTTTCTTTGTCAATGACTTGGATGTTATTCCTCACTTTTTCTGCTATCAGATTCAGTGTATCCTGTTTTGTCTTGAGGTCTTTAACCTCATAGAGCTGTGTTTTTTTTTTTTTTCAGGGTAATATGTATGGATCCATTTGGATTCTTCCACATGCAGCTATCCAGTTTGATCAGCACTATTTATTGATGATGATAATACCTTCATTCAAGTTTGCTTTCTGGTTTCATTATCAAAACTTAGTTGTCCATAGGAGATTTGGGATGTCTTTCTGTACTCTATGAGTATGCTTATTACAATTGGTTAATGGAGAAGCAATTTTGGCCTATGGCAAAGGAGCTTGGAGGCAGGTGGGAAATCCAAGTAGAGATAAAGGCAGAGTCAAGCAGATGCTGCAGGTAGCTGCCCAGAGAGCAAGTTTTATGGAGCAAAAGTAAAGCCATGAGTCATGTAGTAAGGCATAGATTAATAAGATTGAATTAAGTTGTAAGAGCTAGTTAGCAATAAGCCTGAGCCATAGGCCAAACAGTCTGTCATTAATATAAGCTTCAGAGTAATTATTTTATAAGCAGCTGTGAGACCACATGTAGGAAAGATTTCTCTAGACAGTGGGCTTGGACAGGTCAGAAACTTCTAACACTACACATAGATGTATGTGAATTTATGTCTGAGTGTTCAGTTTGATTCCATTAATCAACGTGTCTGGTTCTTTTTGTGTCTGTTTGTGTCTGTAACATGCTGGTTTTATTACTAGAGTTCTGTAGTACAATTTGAAATCAGGGATGGAGTAACTCCAGCAGTATTCAATTTTGTAGAAATAATTCCAGGAGGTGCTGATAAAAAGGTATATTCTTTTATCTTTGGATGAAAAGTTCTGTGAGTATATCTTATGTTCATTTGGCTCATAACTTTAGTTAGCTTCAGCATTTTTCTATTAAGTTTTTATCTTGATGACCACCGTCTATTGGTGAGAATCAGGAACTGAAGTTTGCCACTATAAGTGTGTGAGTGAGATGACCTTGGTGCTCTTGTGTTTGGGGGCAGTGATGTTAATAATTATAATGTTTTCTGGTAGAATTTTCCTTTGATAAGTATGTAGTGTCATTCCCTATTTCTTCTGGTTAATTTTGGTTTTGAAGTCTAATATTTTGTAAGACATTAAAATGGCTTCACCAGCAGGCTTCTTAGGTCTTTTCTTTTTAATATCTTTTTTTCCTGTTACCTTGAGGTTATCTCTATCCTTGATGTTAAAGTATGTTCATGTGCAGAAAAATAATACCTATTCCTGTTTTCACATCTATTCTATTACTTGTATCTTTTCATTGGAGAATTGTGATCATTGATGTTAAGTGATATCAATGAAGAGTGTTTATTGATTCCTATTATTTTGTTATTGTGATAGTATGTGTGTTTCCCAGTTTTTTGGTTTGCTGGTCTGTAATTATTTATTTTTTAGTGTATTTTTTGGTGTAATAAACTTTTTAGGTAGATGTCATCCTTTTAGTATCTTCTATAGGACTGGATTTGTGAATAGATATTGCACTGATTTGGTTTTTTATCACGAAATATCTTATTTGACCCATCTCTTATTATTGAGAATTTGCTGGGTATAGAAGTCTTGGATGGCATCTGTGGTCTCTTACAGTCTATAGAACTTCTTCCCAGGCTTTCTGGCTCTTAGCATCTCCATTGAGAAGACAGGTATTATTATAATAGGTATGTTTTGATATGTTAAGTAGTCTTTTTATTTGCTGCTTCTAATATTCTCTCTTTGTTTTTTACATTTAGATTGTTGGCCATTATTGTCAATAGTTGTTTGTCATATCTGGCCTATTTGGAGCTCCATATACTTCTTGTACCTTGTTATGCATCACCTACTCTAGATTAAAGAAATTTTCTTCTATGATTTTGTTGAAAATACTTTCTGTGTTTTTGATAAGAATTTCTATCCAGTTTAAAGTGGCTAGGTTTATGTTGAGGTCTTTGATCCACTTGGATTTGAGTTTTGTGCAGGGTGACAGGCTCAGATCTATTTGCATTTTTCTACATACTACCATCCAGCTATGCCAACACCATTTGTTAAATATATTTCCATTGGATATTTTTGGCCTCTTTGTCAAAGATTAGGTGTTCACAGCTTTTTGGGTTAATGTCTGGATCCTCAATTCTATTCCATTGATCCACAACTCTGTTTTTATGCCAGTACCAGGCTGTTTTTATTACTGTAGCTTTATAGTATAACTTGAAGTCAGGGTTGGTGATACCTCCTGAGGTTCTTTTGTTGAGTAAAATTGTTTTGGCAATCCTGGCTTTCCTGTTATTCCAAATGAAATTGAGTATTGTTCTTTCAAGGTCCAAAAAATATTGTGTTGGGATTTTGATGGGCAGTGCATTGAATCTGTCCACTTTGCCTATTATTCTTAGATCTGATATTTTCATAGCAGCCCAGATTTACTGGATGTTTTGTGACTGCCTGTAGTTTTTTTATATTTAACATTTTCTTTACTGGGGTATCCAATTTTTTTCCTATTGTGTCTTCAGTGCTTGAGATTCTAACTTATTCTGTTGGTAAGGCTTGCCTCAGAGATTCTTGTTCATGTTCTTAAATTTTTTTATTTCTAGATATCCCTCAGTTTTGCTTTGTTTTATTCTGTTTCCACATTCAGGTCTTGAAATGTTATTATTTATTTGCTTCTATTATTTGTATTTTCATAGAGTTTTAAAAAGAACTTATTCATTTCTTTGGTAGGGACCTCTATTGTATTCATAAAAACTCTTTTTAGGTCTTTGTCTTTTTCTTTAGCTATGTCACAGTATTGAGGGCCTCCTGTGACAGAGTTGGTAAGATGATGTGGAGACATTGTTTTTGCTGTTATTGTGTTTTTATGCTGACATCTAGGATTGATACCATTATAACTCTAGATACTGATATCTCATCTTGCCTTTTTTTTTGGTAGATGTTTCTTGACTTCTACCTTCTCTGTTTCTAAAGGAAGTGTGATGGCTATGTGTTGCCTGATGGGAAATCCCTCTGGGATCCATATATTTGTCACCAGTAGGGGTCCGGGTGAAATGTTTTTAGGTATTGGAAACTGACAGGAATTGGGTGGGACTAGAGAAGGATGGACGAGAGAGAAAGGCAAGCTGTTCTACCAGTGTTTGCTTATTACCTTGGGAATGGGGACAGAGATTGATGAGAGGCCAGAACAAGTACTCTGCTACAGAGTTGGGGATTTGATATGGAGGAGAAGAGGGAGACTGAAGATTTGAAGCTCACCTACCTGCTGAGCTGACCTACTTGCTTTTCTGGCAGGCTTGGCTGCTTCTTCTAGGAGAATGCCTGCTGGGGTTGTGAGATGGGATAAGATTAAGAGCAGAAAACTACTTTGGAGAAGATCTACATGATCTAATAGAGTTGAAAGTAGAGAGGAGGAGGGTACAGAGATTTAGCTGCAGAGATAGGGATGTGACTGAGAGACTGAATTTGGATGAGTGTGGGTGAAGATCTGAAGTTAGCTTACTTGCTTCCTTGGCCAACACCAACACACTTGGTTCCCAGCACCCACACATTGAATAATACCAGATCTAGAGGACTGACATCTTCTTCTGGCCTGTGAAGGCACCTCAACAAAGGTGGTAGCATACAAGCATGCACACATATGCTTGCACACACTCACAGTCTCTCTCTCACACACACACACAAACACATACACACAAACTCACATGAAACAAAAAGTTCATCCTGTCTATCAAAGCTAAAATATTTATAGGCTATTGGGGAGAGATACAAATAGTTACAAACCCATGAATGTAATTTAGACAAGTACTATGTGTTAGTGACTACCTAAGTTTGGATTGAAGACATGATCTGGAATGTGGAGCTTAAGGTGTTAGTTCCTTTGCTGAACATGAGTTCCTAGAAACAGGTCTTTGTCTAGTTCATGAGATGGGACTCAGATTTGGGAAGACTTATGCACAACTAGAATCCATCATGTGAGAGAAGAAGACACAGGATGGAG
Organism: Sigmodon hispidus; assembly: GCA_004025045.1. Classification (NCBI taxonomy): domain Eukaryota; kingdom Metazoa; phylum Chordata; class Mammalia; order Rodentia; family Cricetidae; genus Sigmodon; species Sigmodon hispidus. The sequence goes on along the minus strand of PVIH01009681.1, from coordinate 56,429 downwards.
CTGATAGATGACAGAGGAAAATCAGTTGTGAAGAATGAATGAAAAGAGGTGAAAGATTCTGGACTTCACAGACTATTAAGTAGATGAAATTGGCAGGTGAGTAAGGTAGTGTTCATGTGCTGGGAGAGAAATATGAGGGCTATCTGTGGTGTCCATAGCTTTGGGGTCATATTGAACAGCTTTGAGATCACAGACCAGAAAAAACTGTGCTGTTTAATAAATGGGGAAGTTATTTGGGGAAGTTAATACAGGTGATTATGAAAGAAACAAAACAACCAAATATCTACTTGATAGGATATTTCAATAGTACAAGTTACTATTAAACTTCTAATGATAAGTTAAACAATTGTGAAGTAATAAAAACAGTATGAAGTGGCTCATGATGATTTATTAAATTTGGAAAAGTAGGCATGCTGAAGGTGTGAACAGGAGTAATAATTGATTGGATGATAAGACTGGGAATCACAGGATGTTTCATGTTCCCAGCCCATCCTCAGTGAGTTCCCTACTAAGTAGCATCTTCACCCAGAGAGTCAACAGAGGAGTCGAATCAAAACTATTTAATGTGCTTTCAGAGCAGATGGTCTGAAGAGTAATAAGTCATGTTTTAAACTGCAATTGCCATTTGTAGTGTGGTTTGGGATTCACTGAAAATTTCGTTTATTCAATCCAGTCCCAAGATTTCATTAGCGTGTATGATTGAATCAAATTGATTTTTATTATTTAGTTGAGCCTTTTAATTACCTGATTTTGCCTCCGATAATTTGTAAACTTCCTGCAAATTTGTAATTTGAGCTGATCAAAGGATTCATGTCTTCAGTAAGACAAACCTGAAACAAACCACAGGAATACAAGCCACAAAATCATGTTCTGAAGTTTGGGGAAGTTCATTTGGGAAGTATATGAAATCTAAATAATATTTTGATTCATATTATATTTTTAAGATTAATCTTTCCATGTTGCATATATACTATCTTAGTGGATTATTTATGGCATAAAAGTTAATCATGGACATGTAATGCTTTCTGTTCATTGTTTTCCCATGGAGGCTAAAATACACATAGAATTAAGTCTTCTTAATTTTATTTCATGTTGTTCTTTAACTGTTTATTTATATGTTTCCATTTTGTGAAATATGTATTCTTTATCATGCATGGGCTTTGTACTAGCATACTGTGAAAATATTAACAGTCATAGATGTCAATCATGTCATCTTCTGTGCATGTCCACTTACTATTCAGTGCCATTTGGATTCACAGTTGCCCACATATAAAAATGGTAAAATTGATTGCTATATCTTTTACTGCAGCTAATAAGAAGAGTTATTTTTTCTTCATAGTCAAGGAAGGAAACTTTAGATAAGAATGTTGAGGACTGTATCAAAACTGTATCAAAAGAAAGGATACATTGAGTAAAGGTGTAAACCAGAGAAAATAAATATAGAGACAAAGATCCATTACAGTAGTCCATTTTCTCTATATCAACAAAGAGCATTTCCTATAAATTTTAGACTATATAGTACTAGTTTGTCAAGTTATTTTCATTCCCTTTATTCAAAGCTACTTCCTTTATTGTGTAGAGCCAGAGCACCACCCATTTCCTGTGTCTGAACAAAGGCAGAGTAAGATCTAGTTTCTCTCATAGACATTTCTTACCACATCCTTCAGCATCCACAAAAAACATAGAGTTTTGTTAGTGTCATCTTTCTTTGGTAACTTTTCATTTTCTTGTTTATAAATTTGTGACACAAACATGAATACATCAAGTTTATTTTTAGACCATTACACTCCCCCTCCCTTTTCTTTTTCAACCTGTTTCTCTTTATGAATCCTATCTAGCCTCAACTTTGTAATCTTCCTGGTTCAGCTTCCTTAGCCCTGGAATTACATGTGTGTACTACCAGATTTGGCCTGTCCAAAGTATTGTTTCCATTCAGCAAGGTCTTTGATCGGAGCTGTTTACTAGCCCTGCACTGCATGATGATGATACCTGAGCACAGAAACTGATGACAAGTGTTTATCATGAGCATTTATCAAGGTCAGAGGAATGTTTATAGACAAATAAACGTGGTTTTGGTCTCAGAGCTCCAACTAAATCTTTACTTTGGAATAGCCATAGCTTTTGATGATTCTTCTTTACTTTGTTCCAAAGTGAACAGAACACATTAGGGAAAATTTCAGTCTAGACATATTTTGAGTCTGCAATTCTGGTCCCAGTAGATCAATAGTAAGTAAAGCTGATGTGTAAAAAATATTTGCTCTTATCTTTTTGATTAAGAAAACATAGATTCTAGAGTAATTTAGCATCATCAAGTGTTTAGTGTTTTATAGCGAATTCTTCAAAATTTGTGAGCTACAGAGATTACATTTAATATCTAATAGCTATATTTCTCTAGATACATGAAATATGTCAATCCATACTTTTCAATAACAAAAATTCCAAAGAAAATTCAAAATGATCATTGCTAAGATAAGAAACTTTACAAGTAAAAAAACTTTGCATTTAATATTAGTTTTTAAACTTTCTATTTATAATTTTTTGTCTTATGAGACTTATTTATGAAGCTTATCATACCAGCATGAATTTAATGGTCAATAATGTATTTATCTTAAGCAAATAATATTACTTCTGAGCAAAACATACACAAATGATTATTTTCATAAATATATCCTGGAATACAATCTTATTTTTGAATACATTTATAGCAATAGAAAAATATAAAACAAAAAACCCCAAGTACTTCTTAGTAATTAAATTTCAAGTCTGAAAACATTTTATTATTTTTGCAACTGCCAGAGCTAACTATGATTCTTTGCATGAACTGATGGATGATAAAGTATATGCAAGACATCTAAATGGAAGGGCAGACTGAGCAGCAGCACCACCTTGAGAGACCATGGGTCAAATGCGCAGCACATGACTGTCTTCTGACTGGAAATTCTTGCTAAGCAGACAGCAGAGAACAATGTACTTAGCTTCATGTCCCAGCAGAGGGGCAGCAGTGTCATGCCAAGGAAATAGCTGTTTCTACCCTGCCAAAGGCAAGATAACCCATAGCTTACATTCATAAAATTCCTTTTTGTTCCTACTGGTTTCTGTTTATAAAAACTAAAGGCTACAAAATAGTCTCAATACATCCCTCTCATTTATAAATTTTAACTCTCACCTCTACCCTACTTGTATTTTTCTGGAAAAGCACATTGAACATTTTTGTTTTCAGAGACTTCTTGGATAGAAACTACCAGAAAGATAAAAAGTGTTTTTGCTTCACCTTCTTTCTTCTTCTCTTCTCTTTTTGCTAGTCTTATCTGAATCTCTGGGAGACAGAGTTAGCTTCTTTGGTGTCTCCTGCTTTGGCTTCTTCTTTCTCTCCTGTGAGAGGCATAGACTCAAGCTGAGAAGAAATATGAAGGGAAGGGAAGGATAGATTAAGAAACAGCAGGTACAAGCTATGATTCCTCAGCAATGTATCTGATTTTCATCTGTACATAAATGAGAAGACTCTTTAAAAAGAAAAAAGATGCATTCATACAGTAGTTAAGGTGTATTAGACAGTTACTATATTTGAGCTTTTGAAAATAAAGATGGCTCAAAAACAGAGTTGTGATGAGTAGAAACAACAGACACTGTGTCCTCACTACACGACACTGTTTGGGGATTGTTTTGCTTAATACAGAAAATGTTAAGGAAACATGTCTCAATGTGGACTTGAATGACCTGATTCGTGAGAGTTAGGCATCAGTGGGAACTGGGCACTGAACAATTTTAATCCCAGTCATGATGAAATCAGGGTTAGAGAAAATCTGCACAGGCTGTATGTTAGAATCTATGACTGACTTAGTAAAATGTCAAAGTGGTTGATACTGTAGAGAAGTAGACTTTCCTGGGAACTGGACCTTTCCTGGGGTCTGTATCCTTTACATTTCTAACTGAGGCTGTATTGTTTTTCAAGTTTTACTGGAATCCCAGGAGTGTCCCGTGCTGGTCCATGGCTCACATCACAGTGGCTTACTTGTTTGTCTTGCTGCCTGTGTTCTTTAAATGGAAATATGGGACTGTGGGGGTTGTGAGTATCAGGTGATGCTGACATTTGGTGGGCACTGGGACATGGCCTTCAGGAAATTCATTCTTCCAATAGCTTCTTCAGTTCAGTAGGAACAGTGACATGGGAGTGTTGCTAGGTTGGCCTTTATTTAAGCACAAAATGTTTCTTATGGCTTTGAAGATAAGGCTTTGTTCTACTGCCTTATCCTTTTTCTTTATTTCCTTGTGATTATCTTAAAATCCTATATATAACCCTTTAGGTTTTATTTGACGAAAGAGAATCATATGCTTTGAAAGAATTTCTACAAAAAAAAGAACTACACTGACTTCTTTTCCTATATTCCTTAGAGCTCTGTATTTTATAAATATTTGTAAACGGGCACAAATGTACCAGCACAAATATACACACATCCAACAAGAACTATTACAGTGAGAGATGGAGGGGGAATGAAGGAGGGAGAGAGGGAAAGAAAAAGAGAGACACAAAAATCTATATTACACTGTTTATTTTAATAGTTTACTGGAATTTTTTTCTGTGACATAAATTATTTTTTTCATGATTGTGTTTCTGAAAAGTTGGTGTTTGACTGCCAATTGGTGCATATGCTCCCTGTGACAGTGTGACCTTCAACCCCCAGTTTCCTTCTCTGCAGTAAATAGAAATCTGGTACATGTTCACAAATGCCAAGAAAATAGATTTCCTGTGAAAACAAACATGTTTATTATGAGGCGACAAAGTGCATGGTCACTTTATTTTTATTTCCAGAGAATTTGCCAAATACTTTTTAGCAGGAAAATGATTCTTTATTGAAAAAACAAAATAAAAAAGAAAAGAAAAAGGGCATGGTTCAATATTTTAGTTTCATTGTGCTTTAAAGAACAATAATATCTAGAGGCCAATTGAGAAATTGGCCTTGAAAAAAAAAGTAATTTAAAACGTTTATTTCAAACTCACTGATTACTCATCTTCAAATATCTTTGCACATTGTTCTGTATGATTTAAACAAATAATATGTATTGTTTTTATTCAAAGAAAAATTTTATGTTTAATTCACAGGAAAGCTGAGCAGAAAGTATGAGCGCTCCTGTTAGCATTCTTTTTGTCCACACTTTGATTTTCAGCATCACTGATATTCTACATCAGTGTGTGATCTGGAGAAACTGATGAGCCAATATCAATACATTATTACTAAAGAGAAAACTACAATTTATATTAGGGTTCATTCTTCATATTGCATAGTCTGAAGATTATGATAAGTGTTTGAAGGCATATCTACCAACCTAGCAACATATCACTCTCTGACCTCCTTACTTTTTTTAGTAAAAGATTCTAGAACTAATGAATTTGATATTGTCTACGTAGTTTTTTGATTTCTAGAATGAGAACTAGTTGTGAGTACAGATTATCTAACCCGTTGGTCTATATTGGCTGTTTCATTTAAAATACACACATAGAGTTCCTTCATCACTTTTTACTGCTTTGGTGTAAACTGTTGTATTGCATAGTATACTATTTGTTTATACAGTCATCTATCAAAGAACATTTCTGTTACTTTCATATTCCCAGAATGCAGATGAGATTCTATAAGTTTGAAATACAAGTCTTCATGTAGACATAGATTTCCAATTCTTGTTTATAAACACCAAAAAGAATAATTGTTAGACCTTGTTAAGGATGTATTGAGTTAGACAGGATCTGGCAAGCTCTCTTCCAAAGTGTCCCATAGAATATTATGAATACATCTGAAACATATGAATGAAAAGTGTGCATTAATCCACTGAAGATATTGAGGTTATACCTAATCTCAAATATTCTCATTATGATTAATGAGAAGTCTCAAATTTTTTTGTTTTTACTAAACAACAGTAAAATACAATATTGCTGTTATACTTACATTCTGTACAACAAACTATGAAATCATCTTATTCTGGTTAAAATATATTATTGATAAGACAAAATATAAACTCTGGCAAAGCTATGGAAAAAGGAAAATTTAAAATGTGATGGGTAGAAATGCAAAATAGTCATTATGAAAAACAATACTGTTTTTGCTAAAATAAAATCATTGTAGAAGTACCACATGATCCACCTCTGAGTATATAACCAAAAGCAAATGAAATCTATTTGGTATAGAAATGCCAATCATTTTAAAGAGGCTATTCTTTACAGTTGTTTTTGTCTTTCTATGTAACATTTAAACACTCATTATTATCAGCATTTCTTTTAGTCATTTTTATATTTAAATATATACTATAATTTGTGTGCTGTGTGTCAGAATAAGCATACATATGCAAAAACGTGTCATTTCTTACACTGAAATGCAAGAAACATTCAGTCATTTCTTCTGGCTTTTATTTCAGTCGTATTTCTTGAAGATATTTTGTAGAAAGACTGAAATTTCTTTTATCTACCCTGTATAGCAACCAGAGGGTATTTTCAACAATACTTTACAGAAGATTCTTTTATTTTAAAAGTTCTTATTCTAATCAAGTTTATTATGTATTCAGACACTAATTATACCATTCATTGATTTATCACACTTGTAGGCATGTGAAATTCAATCTCCATATGAGAACAAGAAATCTTGGTTCTTTTGTTTGGAATAGGATTAGAATAGCTTTTTGTAAGGACCCCAGAAAGAAACTGTGACTGTCAAATGCATTCAAAATTTCCTTCACTGTAAAAACCAAGTCTCCTTTGGGGAACATTGGCATTGTGGCAAAAGTGGACCTACAGATGTTGGCAGATACCACACAGTTCCTTTCAAGGTAAGATCTGGATTAGGGTAATGGATCGCTAATGTATTCACAATGACTAAAAATCCCTAGGATTCTGTGGAAATTTATTTTTCTAGTCAAAGTAGAAGGAAGAGTAATATCTCTTTAAACTATATTTTGAGTCATTTTTTTCTATGCTCCTCTGAAAACAAATTTAAAATAGATTTTGAAAATTGCTTTATGGCTTTCACTGGCAGTAGCTTTAAAAATACATTTCAAATATAATTATAGTTTATAACCTAATGTTACATGGTAGAACAAAACTCCTGCCTCTGAATAAATGCCAGTTTCTAAACTTGGAACATTTCCCTTGTTTTTTTTTTTTTTTCTTTTCTTTATTGGTTAGCATCTAGAATTTTGAGGTGAATGGTGCCATTCGAATATTTTGTTTGGGCCAGCTAACTTTTTACAGAAAATTTAAAGCTGTATAGTACTCTAAAATTCCCATTTACACTTTATGAAAATATTGGTGACAAACTAAGATTGTGGTTGTATAAGGAGAGACACATAACTTAGGCTGTTTTAAATGATTGCTAGTATTGAGCACCACATGGCAGATAAATCACTTCACTTTTTAAGAGGGTTAACAAATGAATTTAATCTACTGGCTTATATTTTGTAAATATGCAAAATTTTTTTAAGATAATAGAAATGTTTGTTGTTTATATTTTTCTTCAATAATAAGATTTAATAGAATTGTGTTTGTTATTGACTGCATTATTGTTGTGGCTATTACAGAAATTTGTTTTGAATCAGTTGTAATTATCCTAAATTTTTGGTTGTTCCAGATAAGATTAAGTTTAAAGGTATTTTATATTTTTATTCATGCCTTTTAGTGTTTTGTTCAAAGCTAATATTACTTTTTAATTATATATGTGTATATGTATGTATTATATATACACATATACATGTGTATATTATATTTAATTATATATGTGTATATGTATGTATTATATATACGCATGTATATGTGTATATATAATTAAAAAGTAATATATATTATATGTAATAATGTATGTATATATGAAGATATATGCAGGGGGAGTGTGGCTTTCAGCATGAGTGCCATACTATGTAGAACAGAAGAGGATATCATATCTCATGAAACTGGAGTGAATCATCAAATGTGGGTGGCAAGAATCAAACCTTAGTCTTCTGAATGAGTAGTATTCTTTTTTTTACTTTTTTACTCTTTTTTTAAATTTAATTTTATTTTTTAATTATGAATAAAGTCATATTTTTTATCCATATATATCCTTGTTCAAGCTCCCTTCCCCCTCCCACCACTTTCAGTCACTCTGTCTTCTCCACATCTCCTTATCTCCTCCCCAGCAAGGGCAGGAGGTCCCAAGGTCCCAATGTGGCTTAATTCAGCATCCACTCCTGACAGATCTGTTTTCCTCACCCCAACATCAAGACTGGGTTAGGTGTTCCTCTGGAGGAAGTGGGCTCCAAAGTGCTGGTCCAAGGTGTTTCAGATCCTAAGCTGTTCAGTGTTTGTGGTTTGCAGCTTGGACATGTTTTTCTTTTTTCTTTTTTCTATAGAGTCCACTAACGAGTGAGTACATCCCCTGCTTATCTTTCTGGGTTTATGATACTTTGATCAGGAGGATTTTCTCCAAATCCATCCATTTGCCTGCAAATTTTAGGATATCATTTTCTCTTACTGCTGAGTAGTGCTCCATTGTGTAGATGTACCACAGTTTGTTCATCTATTCCTCAGTTGAGGGGCATCTAGATTGTTTCCAGGTTCTTGTTATTATGAATAATGCTATGAGCAGTATTCTTAACCACTGAGCTATCTCTTTATCCTTCAAAGCTATTGTTTTGATTCACTCTATACTTTTGATACATTATATTACATTGGTAATTTCTTGAGCTATTTAGTAATGTTAATAGTGTTTATTATTTTTTCATTTAAAATAATAGAAATTAAACTCATGGCTTGCACATGTTAACCAATGCTTTACATCACCCTCTCCATGGCATTTATTTTTCAAACATATAAAATCACAGAATAGACTTGTTGGATTCAATTCTTCTTTGAACTGAAATTTTATACCAGTTACATCATACATTGTCCTTCTAGATGCCTTTGGACCACTTAATCAAGTTTCTACCCAATTACTAGTATGTTATTATGAAGAAATTTCCCCAAACAGATTTTGGTGACAGTTTTAATATTAGTGTGTGTAAGATTGTCAGATGTTCTATGGGATTGACTGCTCAGTCCAGCATGGGAATTTTCAGTTATTGGAATATTCAGAGATATTTTACATATTTCACTTGTCCTTATTCAAGATGTAGAGTTTGCATTCAGAAGTTGTTAGGTAGCTGTTTTCATAGATTTATACTTGTTATGTTTCCTATTATTTAAGGAATATCTTAGTATTTTGCATGTGGAAAGATGAAACATGCTTTCAGGATGCCATTTAGAGTTTTATTGGGGAATCTTGATATCCAGGAAGGTTGGAGGGAGGGAGAAGGAGAAAGAAAGGGGAGAGAGGCAAAGGAAGGGGTCCAGAGAAAAAAGGAATCACTGCCATGTGTTGTCTCTCTTTAAAGGAAGAGTGAGCATGTAGACAAGTCTAAGGGCATGCCCTGTGAATGCTGGAGGGCAGGGGGGGTGGCAGCAACATAGCTATGCCAAAACACTGGGCCATGCCCAGGGGGCAAACTAGAGTGATGATCACACACTGACAAAAACAAATAAAATGTTTTTTCTATTCATATTATCATATATGGGAATCAACCAGCAGAAAAATGGTTGAAATTGTACTTGCCCATGTCTTTTTTTCTTATAAGTTTGTGAATCCTGAAGAAGTCTGTAAAAGTATCTGTCTGGTTTTTTCCTTTCTCCCAGGGAACAATTCATGAGAATTCTAAGGTGACAAACAGGTGCTTGAATCTGTCTGACCAGGATGTTTAATAGAAAGTAAATGTCTAGAATTATTTTGTGTGGTGAAAATGCTCTCTGTATGCTGTAAATAAAGGACTGATGTGGCCTATGCACAGCACCGTAGAAGTGGGTGGAGAATCAGAGGCAGGCAGGTAGGAGACGGGTGGAGTTAGTCAGTCGCCATCCAGACCCCTGAAGGAGGAACATGTAGAGGTACAGGTGAGCCACGGGCTGAGCTATGTGGTGGGAAGATTAATGGAAATGGGTTGAATTAAGATGAAAGAGCTAGCTAGTAATGTGCTTAAGACATGGGCCAAACAGTATAAAGTATATAAGTATCTGATTGATTTCTTTGGGGGACAAAAGCCACCGAGGACCAGGTTATAAAACCTCCGGGCCAAAAGAGCCTGGGAGACTTTTTACAACAATTCTAAGTATCCCCATCACATGTTTCTTAACCCAAGGCTTAATATCATGTACAGGATTTTTGATCAATGGGTAGGGCAATTGAGGTATAGAACTGAAACAAGTGTCTGCAACGAGGATGATACTTATTTCGTTGTGAGCTATACTCCATGGATGGGGAAAATATGTATCATGCACTGTATCTTGCTTTCCTAGCCTCCTTTAGAGCCTACATTCTCAGTCCCAGAAACTTTACAGTCAACAAACTGTAGCAACTAGTTTCTGTACAAGCAAATGACAGAGAATAGTTTTCTCCTTTTTCTTTTCTTATATATTTTTTCTTATGTTTCTTGAGACATACTTTCTCTGTGTAGCCTTGGATATCTTTGAACTCACATAGTGCCACCTGCCTCTGGCTCTCAAGTGCTAGGATTAAAGGCATGCACCAACCACCACTTGGCTTCCTTTCTTTTATGCTAGGTGAATGGTTGGAAATACACAGATAGCTCCTAATATCCAATGACTCAACATAGAATTTCTTGGCTTTTTGATGGGATGAAGAGTAAAAAACCTTACTTTGATTTCTGATTTTTCCTAAAAGTATTGTGGCTAGTTAACCGTGATGTCAAACTCTGTGATGCACTACAATTTTACCTTCAGTGTTTGAATGAATGAGTGAGCTATGCTATTTGATAGGTTACATTTCTTAAATGCATTTTGGTTTATGATGTTTTTACCTTAATGAGGAGATCAGAGATTCTATAATTTAAGGATTATCTTAATTTTAATAGGCTTCTTTTATTAATAGCTGTTATTTCTTTAGATTGCATTGTAATTTCTGTACATTCTCCCCACTAAATGTGCTGTGAACTAATTCCCACTTACACTTACAGTAGAATATATGATTTATTTTATTAAGATGTTCATGTTAGAGAATAACAAATAATATTACATTGCTCTTTCAGTGAATTAGTCCTCACTTTTCTTTTTTTCTCCATAAATACATGTTTTGCTTTCTTGAAATACAGTTTGGATTAAAATGACATAACCATTCTTAGGAACATGGTGTCTAGTTGAAGTGAACCCTGAAAACTTTAGATCAGAAGAAGTACCCCAGCTGCTTATTCTGGACCTGTCAATTGAGTTTGGGCAACTGAAGCCTTCTGAGTAAATGTTAACGGATCTAAAATGTTATAAAGTTTGTGCCTCAGTAATTAAACATTTGTGTCTGATAAAGAAATAGAATTGGACAGAGTATAAATTTGACAGATTAATATTTATTAAATTATTATAAAAATCTAGGAACATATATTTAAGAGTCCTAAAACATAAACAAGCAAATTCAAAGCTAAGGTTCTTAAAATGACCAGAATTTGAGCTACAGAAAAATTAGAATATGGTAAAACTGGGTGAAAATTTATAAGCAGAATATATATCAAATTCTATATTTATTTTTGATGCATTATAAATGACCTCTGATTTTCATAACTTAGAGAATGAAGGTCTGTTTCCCTTAAAACAAAGACATTCTAGAGATGCATCTTCCTGGTCTACCAGAAAGAAATTTCTCATGTATTTCTTAAAAAACTAGAAATTTTTCTATTTTTCAGATCAACATCGTAAAGATCCTTCTACTATTTAGAGAAATTCTAGATTTTCAAAATACATGTTTATGCAGTTTGATGACATCTCATCTAGTGACATTCCTTGAAGCAGGTAGTGTAAACACGATGAATGTGATACTTGTCAGTCAGTTTCTGTGGAATGTTGGAATGGGAAGGAGAGGATGGATTTCTCAATTTTCCAGATGAAAATGTCCTCCAGAAGCTGATTTCAGTGACACCAAAGTCAGAACTAGGAAGAAGGACATATAAAAAGCCAGTTAAGTCCAGCACATGTCTGTGTGGGTCCATCCACATTCCCAAGAAGTCTGACATTAAGGAGTAAACTTCCATTAATGGTAGGTTATTTATTTATTTATTTATTTTTTAATGCTAATGACTACAGGCTTTTCAGTAGTTTTTCTTTTGCTAAGCAATTTTGTTGTTTTTGTTATTACCAAGTTACAGGATTTTGCATTCAACATCTTAACATCTGCTTAGAACAAAGTGCTTCCTTATTACTGACCAAGAGCATGACCAGATGCTTTAATAATCATGTAAACCAGAGGTAGGTTATATGTTCCATATAGTATTGCTTTTAAATTGAAAATTTCAAAATCAAGTATACATGAGAAGATTTTTACCTTACCTCTATGCTGACCAAAACATATTACAATTAGTTTTACATTTGAGTACATGTACAAAGAGATGGTTTTTATTTCTTGACATATTCATTTACTTAAGCATTTTTAAAATTTCAAGAATTTGCTGATAGTGTTATTATTGTTATTCCTTTAGTTTTAAGTTAAGAACTAGTAAGTTGTGCATGTGGGACATAAAACTTCGTCTCTTGGTTCCATAACACTATCATTTTGTAATTTTTTTAATATGTTCTCTATTTTCATGGAATAGTTTGAGAAAAGTGAAGGACCCAAGTCAACAATATTAGTAACTTTTACAAATGAACTGAATGTATTTCCCTTCTCCTGTAGCCTCTAGGAAGAGGAAAAGTTTTCACTGATTGGTGTAAGTGGAAGGGTCAGTCCCGGCTTTTGTCTGAAAAGTACAGATGTCAGACATAGGCTTTGTCTAGTCATAGTAAAAGTCAAGGAATTCATTTAACTTCTAGGCATTGTGTTTTGAAACTAAGGGTGATTTATCTTCACCTCTCAGACTCTTTCTTAAAGAAGAGTGTGGTACTCATCTCAGACTCTCAAATCTAGGGTAATGAATCTATTGAGTGATCATTGCCTTGTGCCCTCTTCACATAAACACTTTCAAGCCCTCTTAACTTCTAAAGCATGGTCTCAGCATGCCTCATAATAGACTTCCTTAACCTCATGGTCTCAGCATGCCTCATAATAGACTTCCAAAACCTTACAGTATTTACAAAAAGTGCAATGTTTTGCTATTTGCTGTCAGGCAGCCAGGAATGTATTGCTCTTTTCCTAGTAGAAGAAGAATAATAAGTCAGAATAATTTTTAAGTTTTAAATAAGTAGAGGGATACAAAGTTCTCTAAGTATCAGTGATAGTGAGCTGCTGTATGGGTGCTGGGAACTGAACCTAGATCCTCTGAAAGATCAGCCAGTACTCTTAATGTTTGTGCCATCTCTCTAGCAATTAGTCAGTCAACAATAGCAGGATTGGATATAGCAGTGAGCTAGATGGCTGGTATTTATTTCTATTCATATATTATTAATTAAAATTTTTATTATTTTTTGTATATGCATGTTTGCTTGCATGTGTGTCTATGCCCTGCATCTGTGCCTGGTTCCCACAGAAGTCAGGAAAAGGCATCATAGTTATAGACAGCTGTTAGGCATCATATGAGTGTTGGGAATTGAACCCAGGTCCTGTGGATGAACAACCGGTGCTTTTAACTGCTGAGCCAACTCTCCATTTTCTATTCATTTATCCTTTTTAAAAAAAGTTTTACTAAATATATTAGATTACATATATTTTATTTGTTTGATTTAAAATATAATTTCTCCCTTTTCTCTTCTTCCTCCATTCCTTCTTAGGACTCCTCTCAGTTTCAAATTCATGTTCTCTTTTTAAAGTTATTAGTGCTACATATGCATAAGTATATAAATAAACCTTTTGAGTCCTTTTAGAGTTCTTTATGTGTATATGTTATTCAGGACTGACTATTGGTATGGAATAACCAATTAGGAAGCACATCTCTAAAGGGGAATGTTTCTCCCAGTCTTGTTTTTAGCAATCCCAATGGCTTCTTTGTCTCTGGCTGAGCTGGATGCTACATGTTAGCATGGGTATTGATGGGTTTAAAGACAAGATAATATTGTGTAAAGACTTTTTAAAAATTATTATTTATTAAATAAGTTTATTTTATTTATTATTTATTAAGTAACTTTAATAAATTTAGTTTAATATTTACCCTACAGATCCTTTATATATAAATTATGACTTTGAGGTTTGTGTTTTTGTGGGATTCCTGAGAGTATAAATGAGTCATCTATATTGTTTATGTGGGCGTTTTCTTTGACACTTTTCTGTCTGTTTGTTCATTTTGTCCTATTACAATGTGTTTATTTTTATTTAACTTGTTTTATCACTATTCCTTAAAAGCTTGTTTTCTAAAGGGAAGCAGAAAGGAGATAGATCTGGATGATAGGGGAGATGGCTAGGAAATGGGCACAGTAGAGAGAAGTGAGACTGTAATCAATATATATGATCAAAATATTTTCAGTAAAGAAAGGACAGATAAATTTGTATATAAAAGTTAGGTATAATACTTACATAAAGTCAAAGTAGATTTTTCTCTAGACATCTAACCTCACCAGCCACCAGTGGTTAGATTTACAGTATCAGGCGTGATTTCCTTTCTGTTACTGGCCCCTTAAGTCAAATTAGATAGCTGTTGATTACTGTCTTAGGTTTCTATTGTGAAGAGACACCATGATCACAGCCACTCTTATAAAAGAAAACATTTAATTGGAGAGGCTTAAGGTTACAGAGGTTTAGACCAGTATTGTCTTGGTGGCTTACAGGCAGGCATGATGCTGGAGCCAAGAGTCTTAATCTTGATCCAAAGGCACAGGAAGTGGTCTGACACACTGGGCAGTATCTTTTTTAAAAAATATTTATTTTTATGTAAATTGGTGTTTTGCCTGCATGCATAACTGTGTAAGAGTGTCATATCTTGAATTACAGACAGCTGTTTGCTGCTATGTGGATGCTGGGAATAGAGTTCAGGTCCTCTGGAAGAACAGTCAGTGTTCTTAACCACTGAGCTATCTCTCCAGCCCCTTACTGGGCAGTATCTTGAGCATAAATGAGACCTCAAAGCCTGCCTTTACGGTGACACTTCTCCAACAAGACCATACCTACTCCAATAAGGCCCTAGCTGCTAATGATGCCATTTCCATTGAGGGTAACTTTCAAATCACCATAATGACCATCAAGATACAGGTCTCATTGCCACTCTAGAGCAGTCTCTTCAGTTTTGGTGGTTGTTGTGGTTCATATGCATAATAGCTAGCTGGGACCACTGATTGCTTATCTTCCTTAGCAGCTTTCATTCCTCCTTCTAGCTAGTCCTCAGTGAGGGGACTTTTAGACTTTTAGGTGACAGCCAGCTAAATTCTTCTATGTCCTCTGTCCAGTGTGTGTGGTGTCTTCAGCAATAGGAGCTTACCTTCAACTTCTAGGAGGCATTTAGGGAAAACAAACAAACAATAGCCTCTGTTGTTTGAGATTCTCCTGGACTCTCTCACCAACAATTTGAAAAGAAATTTCTCTTATCTAATAACATAGCTTTCCTTAAAATGTACACATATGTATACAGAAACACATGCATGCCTTATATGTAATTTTAGGTAAATATAAAACAGCATATTTTTTAACACAAAAAATCTTTAGTGTTATATATCCCCTTTTCTTATCTCTCTTAGCCCTAGTTTTGAACTCAACATATAGCTCAAGCTCAATCCAAACTCAAGAAAATCCTGCCTTCACCTCTTTTTTTTTTAAAGTTTTATTTTTACAGAATAAAGTCTCATTTTTCATCCATGAATCCCTTGTCCAACTCCCTACCTTCACCTCTTAAGTGCTGGGATTATAAATGAGAGTTACCACACCCTGCTAGTTATCTTCTTAATACATGATTCCATGGTTTCTGGGAAGCTACTTACAAATATTTACATGCAAAAATATCTGTGGAATGTGTGAAGTGATTATTCTTAATATTTCTAGTTACATGTTACTTGGACGGAAACATTTTAATTTTTTTCTTAGAACCATTCTTATACTAAAAAAGCAGAGGCCTGTGTAGCCTCAGCTCCTTTGTCATGATGAACAGCTAGTGAAATAATTGAACATCACTTCTATTTAGTTCCTTAGGGGGCATCCATTGCCTTATGCTAAAATTATCTGTGGCAATTTACTCATTATACTTTCAGAGTATAGACTTTCTCTGATGCTTGGGGTCCTATCATCTCATTTTGCTGTACTAACAACAAATATGCAAAAACAAATCTTCTCATAGCTCCTTGGGACTTAAAATTTTGCCTTCATGATATTTCAGTTTCAATGACTTAACTCTAACAATGTGTTAACAAGTATTTTACTAATTTGTCTCAGGTAAGGTTGAATTTAGTAGAACTGAGTGCTTTTTTCCCCTAGAAAATATCTGTAATTTATTTATATATGCCATCAGTTTCTACTTATTCTCCATGATTATTTTAGGTGTTTCCAAGGCATAACTATTCATCATTTCAATAACCTTTCAAATTAGTGAGGTGGTATCTTTTCCTTTCTAATTAAGGACATTGGTGCTTCAGAAAGTTAGTTGGTTAGTTAACAGAAGAGTAAAAGTATGTTCCAGTAAAGGGTCATTTCCTTTTCAACTCTGCCAGTCATATACTTTTCTCATCTGATTAGGGACTCATGGTTTGGATATCATGGACATCACTACCTCTTGGTAATGTTTGAGCTCCATATTCAGTTCTGTATTCAGAGAACAAATAATTGGTAAATCTTTGTTCTTCAGGTTTCCAAGTTAAAAATCCACATAAAATAATAAAGTATTATATGTTAATTTAAATATTACAAAATCACTCCTTCTATAGTACATATTGTTACATGTTTGTAATTTTTTGTCTTAAGTGTCAAGAGCACTTGTAATTTATTTTAGCTTTTATAAACACATTAAAATGATTAAAAATTTATCATATCTCTTTGGAATGTCCAGAATTTCAACAAAGTTGATTTTGCTATTTTTTCCTTATAGCATAATTAGTTATATGTATTTGTAAAATATTAAAATATTATATAAAGCAAATATGTCAATATATTTGTCACAATATATTGAATCCACACCTTAGTTATTATTATAAAATTAATTGCTTTTCTTAATAATAAACTTTGTGTGCTCTAAGATTTTTTCAGTGAAATTTTACTTCATTTTTCTAACACAATAATTTGTTATTTTGGTGCTTCCATATTGTTTTAATACTAATAATTTTACTCCATGTATGGTTTTGTAAAAGCGACTATACATTCGTCTTATCACATACCTACAAATTCTTCTAGTTCATTTTTCATCTAACTATCTTAATGCTGGAAATAAAATAATTTTAAAGCAAGCTCTGTACAATGCCACCTTTTCCAGGAATGTGTTGAATGTAGAGAATGAGAAGATCCTGTTGAGGATTGTCTACTTAAATTAATCTTCCTCCTGAATTTAAAATCAAATTGCTGATAAATTCTAGGAGAATCAGGTAACAGATACACCCTCATTTTTTTTATTGGTTCCAAGGCATTCCTTTCTGGGGCCAGGCCTGGGTAAGAGTCAGGGAGTGCTAGGTACTGCTCAGTTTGATAGCTTCTAATAAATTAATTTCTCAAATTAAAGATAAACAACTATGTTTATACAAAATGTTTGCCTAGCATACTTCATTTAAGGTGAGATATAAAAAAAATTTATATTCCTGAACTTTTAATTTTAAAAATATCAATTTTCTTATTTAACAAATTTTAATTTTTCTTATTATAAACAAGAGAAAATACAGCAAAGCAAATAAGCAAGAAAAAAATTTTGTAATAATATTATCCATTAGTAATTACTTTAACCAAGTATTTACTTTGAAAATCTGCTAAACTTTGTTAGGGGCATGTGGGATCTTGAATTAGAACTCACTTTAGTTGCTGCTGTCTGATTTTGTGGTTGAATAGCAAGGAGTTTTCTTGTGGGAAAAAGATTTCCAGATCCTCAGTTCCAAATCTTAGGCTAACAAATGCAGCTAGCTATGTTGGAATAAAAAGAAAGGGACTTCATTTGTCTGAAGAAGTTAACACCTGAAAGTATTTACAACAAATTCCAATCAGAGTCTGGTTGACTTAGACAGTGGATTCCTAATTCTCACAGTTCTGTGGACTAGACTCCAACACAGTTCTGTAGACTAGGCTCTGTCACAGTTCCATGGGCTAGGCTTTAAAGACCAAGCCTGGATCTTTGTGATTTCCCTCTTGTCTTTTCAATAAATTGTGTACATGAAAACACAAGGAGAAATCATTTTACTGGTGGTTTTCACTTGAGATAAACATATCCTATTCATACTTACACTTTATGTTATTGGCTTAATTATATCCACTCTAAAGTTCCAGCACAATGGGAAGCATAACTTTAGTTAATGAGTGAGGGGCTGCATAAACATTTAGGCAACAGCATGAGAGTACCATGATATTAGAGAAGGAATCATAGAAAACAACACTTTTTTATAGGGCTTATAACCTACTGGTTATTGCTTCAGGCACCTCTATGGTTATTAACTTTGAAATGAGTGAAGCTTGGAAATCAACGGTGACCTCAACACAGGTTTCCTCTGTGTTAGCAACAGTGTTGCCAGGAAAAGGCAGAGCTCCATTCTTTCTGTTCACACATTAACGAATGTTTCCCCACACTTAGCAATTACCCAAATATATATTCTCTATGAAGGATTTTGAGAAACATATACAATATAATGAGAAACCCAGTCAATAGCTTTTATTTGTTTTAAAAACATATAAAAACCATAAATATAATAAATGAAAATAAAAACCTGCTAAATAGAATAAAAAATATAGTACACTTGAACAACAACAACAAAATAATCACAGCTCAGTTGTAATACTGAGTAATGATGTTGTTAGTGTCTTTGGTTAAACAATTTATATTTTATACAAATATTGTATGATCATTATTACTATGGTGTGATAAAGTCTGCTTTACTAGCCATTCAATTTGAAAAACAAATGAAGCAACGAATATAAAAGCCTTTGTAAAATATCTATTATAGCACAAATGCTACAAGTTAATGGAAATAATTTGAAATGCATATGTATTCCTGGTAGGCTTTTCACAGTTGCTCATCTTGAACACATCATTGTTTTTGAAGTTTTAAACCTTTTGGAACAAGTAAACATTGTAAAATTACTTTCTTCAGTGGAAGTTTTCCCTCTAGTGGTTGCTGTAGATATCACATGGAAAATTTGAGCTGTTGAGATGAAAATGAAACATCTTAAAAAGAATAGCAAATATTCTGAAATATTGAGATGTCAATATATTTTGGGAAAACTATTCACTTATGTTTTTAATTTATAGTACAACACTAAGTTATTTGGAAAAAATAGAGATTTTTTTTTTTTTTACTACTTTGATCATACCTGCTGGATTTCAGTGAAGATACAGCTTAAGACTCCTGTGGCTCAGGAGGAACAGTGAGACCATACACTCCACGCTTCCTCACACATATGAAGAACGTTTAATAACAAGAACTTGCTTGTTTTTTCCTGATTTCTTGATCTGGCTTCAAGTACAGCACTCATCTCTTTTATTGGCTTCCTTGCAGGAACCTGATCAGAGCTTCTACATGAGAAAGCACATTTGGTTTTACTTTTTAAAAATACTATTCTTCTCTCATACAATCCATCTTAACCTCAGATTTTTCTCTTCCTCTCTCTCCGTTGTCCACCACCTCTAGCCTCCCCCAGATCCACTTCTCCTTTCCCTTCAGAAAACAGCAGGCCTCCCAGGGATATATCATTGATCTTGCTAAAAGGTACCTTTTAAGAAAACATTTTAAGAAGCAAGCAATTTGTTGAAGTGTTAGATGCACATTAAGAACTCCATTTTTCCAGCATAGCCTGCTGGGGTAGCTGCTCTCTGTCCCCTGCTGTTTTGAAGTCTTTTTTTTGATTTCCCTCTGCCTTGATTCTGTGTCCTGCATGCTGCCATCCTTATCTCCCAGCCTCTGCATTCACCATGTCCCATTTTGACATGCTCTGCATTATGATGCTGTACCCATGGACCATCTGTTTACAGACATCACATAGCTCCAAGAGATCTTTCCTGGCCAAATTAACATAATAGGTTTTGTGAGTTATCATCAACACTTTGCCTAGTGTTTTACTAGAGAATTCTTATCACAATCTAAATTTTACCAATATTTAATGATTATTATTTTTTGTGAAAAAGTTTCACAACAATGGAAGGTTTGTGAGGCAGATTTGTACTTACCCATGATTGCAATGCAGCAAGTAAAACATATATTTGGTGTTCTACATTGATTGACACATGAGTGAATACATGGAAGATGATGTAAACATTAATGAATGAGTATCTTTTGTTTAATACATTTTCTAAAACATTGAGTAGTTGTGGCATTCTTCTTTATTTTTGAGATTCAGTTCTCCATGTTCGAAAAAAAATAGCATCTTCTTTAACTTTGCATTAAAATGAAGTAATGATTTTACTATTTTTTATTCACAATTTCTTCCATTAATTCATTAAATTTAAACATGAGGAAAATGTTAAGTGAGCTATTCCTAACATGTAATAATGTCTTATGCTTTTTAAAATTAATTTATCTACTGTTTAAGAGTTGGTCTTGGTTTTATTTTTCCAAGTTATTGAGTGACATTATTAAGTAATTTTTCTGTGCTTGTTCTGTGATACTATTGCTGGAGAGATAAGAACAGCCATGTAGTCATTTTAGACAGTGAAACAATGCTGCACATACACACACCCATACACACAATGATACCAACAAGCTTGGTAATTCAATCAGTTTTATTGGTGTTACTCATAGGAAGTGATAGGTTACTTTTTGTGGTAGAAATGAGTCAAAAGCTCACCTCAGAATTGATTACTGCTCACAAAAGCTGGAAGATGAAGTTTATCACACAACTTTCAGGCAGTTTAATAGGTTGGAGAGTCTCTCACTGGTAGTCCAAACCTCATAACTGGTAGTTGCTGGTCTCTGCTTGTCTGCATAGCTAGCTTCCCATCTGAGTTTCTTCCAGGTAGCTCAACTAGAATGAATGTCTTCTAGGCCTGTCAGCTCCTCTGAGAGTATGTCCCAGCTGCAATTGCTGCTTAAATGTGCTTGGGAAGTGAAGAGTCTAGTCAACCTTATGAGATTAGGTTACTTCCTGAAGTTATTGAGTTGTTTATTTCTATGACTTTACAGCTTCTATATGGGAGGAATGTTTCAGCTCTCCATAGGACACCCTGTTGTACCACCTCCTATTTTAACACAGTGAGTTTTAAGAGTTTCCTGGCAGGATGTAATATTTTAACCTGTAAGGAAATTGCTACACAACTGAGCCTTTTCTGATTTTTTAATGTAAAGGCTTAGAGTTGAAATTTTTCTTCTTAGAATTGCTTTTAATTTGTTCTTGTGATTTTGTTGTAATGTGTTTTCATTTTCCATTATTCAAGATTTTAAAAATGTATTTCTTCTTTGGATTATTTACTTTTCATTAATTCAAGTGATTTCTAAAAACAAATCTGTTAATTTTAACCTTTGTGGCATTATAGTCATATAGTTATTTCAATTTTCCTAAACTAGTTAAGATTTGTGTGTAAGTGTGTGTTTTGTAGTATGTGATTCACTTTAGAAAATCTTTCATGAGCTGCTGAAGGGAATGTATATTTTTAGAGCTGGGTTAAATATTCTGTAGGGTTAGGGTTAGGGATATACATTTAATATATAGTGACATTTAATTCAGATGACCTATCTATTGGAGAATTAGTTTGTTGAAAACACCTGCTATTAATAAGTTTGAGTCAATCTGTGTCTTGAAGGCTAGAAAGATACTTTTTATGAAATATTGTGCAAGAGTTTGGTTTATACTTAGGATGGTAATATCTTCTTGGTTAGCTGCACTTTTGATTAGAATGAGATATCCTTCTTTATATATTCTGAGTAATAATGGTTTGAAGTCTATTTTGTCAGATACTATGGTAGTGACATTGTTGTGAATACTATTCTTTTTTTTACTTTAAATTGATTTTTACCCTTGAAAGTGAGAAGAGTTTCTTATAAACAAGCAAACAAACAAAATATGTTTTCTTAAGCATCACTTAGGTGTTTATTCTTGTCTTCTTGAAGTTCATTGAGGAGTTTTTTCATGTCTTCTTTAAAACCCTTGATTTCTTTGATGATGTTTATAATTGTTCTTTTAAAATCTGTATCCTGAAGGCAATTATCATTGAATACCATTGCTACTCACTATTTGATTTGGGGGAGGGGAACATAATGTCTTGGAAATTTTTTATTATATGTGTTTTTTTCTGATATGAACTGGGCATGTGGACTTCTTTTTGGTTGTGTGTTAGATTCTATCCTGCTTAGCAGTGGCTTACTCAAGGAACTATACAAACTAGTATATACCAGGGAGTGTGGAGATGTACAAGGACAGAAAGGTTCTTAAAAAAATCTCAAAGCAAGTCTAGTTCATGAGCTGCATGTAGAGACCTAATACTGAGAGTGTAGAAAGCATAGGGGCAGAGAACTTACCTGGAAAGTTGGCTGTAACCCCTGCATAGCCAGAGATAGGGTTCGTGGAGACATGGTGCAGTTGGGCTTGGTTCTATGCAAACATAGTAGACAAGTTTGGAACAGAAGAGCTTTGTGCCCAGAGATATTCCAAGAGTGTGTGCATTGCATTGGAGGGTAAGATTCTGGAGCATTCACCAGGGAAGGATGGTAAATAAGCCATGCTTTGGAGTTAGGACTGAAAGTCAAAGGCTTACTTTTTAAACCTTTAATTAGTTTTTATTGGTATTCTTGTTTGAACCTACTTTAAATATTTCTCATATGACCTTGTGAGCTTGAAACTTAATACACAGGAAGGCTATACAATTGGAGTGTCTGAAGAAGAAACTTCTAGATTTGCATCTAAAGACTACAGTAAAAAAGACTCATAAAGCATACTATCAAAAAATGCAGTGCTTTTCTGTTGTTTTCTTATTCACATTTGCTGCCTGGTGATTAGAATCACTTCACGCAAGGAGACAGGTGGTTTTGCTGAAATCTGTGGCAAAAAGACTAATGTGCTATAAACTGGATTCCCTGCTTAAATTTTCTGCTCTGTCATTCTCTTCGTGCAGCCTTTTGAAATCATGCATGCATTATCAGTGTTCTCTTGATCATAATTTTAAAGAAATCTATGCTTTCTT
Source organism: Sigmodon hispidus (assembly GCA_004025045.1). Lineage (NCBI taxonomy): Eukaryota > Metazoa > Chordata > Mammalia > Rodentia > Cricetidae > Sigmodon > Sigmodon hispidus. The sequence goes on along the minus strand of PVIH01009681.1, from coordinate 33,236 downwards.
TGATAAATCTATGATAATAATTCAAATCTGTTCAGTATGAGACTGTGTGTGTCTGTGTATGCATTTAAGGAACAATATATTTTAATCTATTGTCAGTGAATGATAAGGAATTCTAATAAAATTTACAGGTGGTTTATAGATTGTTCTGTTTATGACAGATATTTAAAACAAATAGGTTTTAAAAAATGGCTTGTCATTGATTTATTCAGACTTTCTCCTCCTGCACTCATCCTTCTCTTTACTTGTTACCATAGTTACTGGTTTAATCATGATGCACAGAACCATTTCTAATTACAGTATATGCCAGCACAAAAATTAATTCATTGCATATCTTAGGCCACAAACAGCTTGTAGCTTGTTTTTTGGTACTTTATTTGCACATATTCTGAAAGACATTTGTACATAATTTTAGACATGTTATTATCTGCTTTTGTTATCAAAATGAAAATCTCTACTGTAGCTGGAGTTAAAATAACAGATAAAACAAATTTTTAAAATATAAAGATTATTACAAGTGAGATATCATTTATATTGTGCCAAAATTGCATTAATATTTGCTAATCAGATGTGAACCATATAGAAGACAAAGCATTTGAACTATAACTTATTTGAGCACTAAAAGTGGTTTTCCAGAATATAGATGTACTTTTTATATTTTTAAAGTATCTTGCATATCACTTAGCACACCTTGGTTGTGGTGCTTTAAATAGGTTTGGCTTCCATACACTAATGTGTTTGAATGCTTGGCCCATAGGAAGTAGCACTATTAGGAGGTGTAGGTGTGGCCTTGTTGGATAAAATGTGCTACCATGGAGGTGGGCTTTAAAGTTTTATATTCTCAGGCTAAGTCTAGTGTGGCAATCTCTTTCTGCTGCCTACAGATCATGCTATAGAACTCTCAGCTCCTTCTCCAGCACCATGTCTGCCTGCATGTTGCCATGTTTTCTCGCCATAACAATAATGGACTTAGTCTCTGTAACTATAAGCCAGCCACAATTAAATGTTTTTCTTTATAAAGCTTGGGGTAGTCAGGGTGTCTTTTCACAGCAACAGAAACCTTAAGACACTGGTATATATTAGTGGATTTAAAAATCTTACTAGAGTCAAGAGAGTGGTCATCCGATAAGATGGCAGATGAGGCAGAGAAAAATCAAGCTTCTTAGCTTCTTTTACAGTAACACTGGGTGTACTGCTCTAGGACAAGAATGCTTAACAATATAGATATTCCTATTTATTTCATTATTACTTTGTAAACGAACAGCTATTACATAATGTGAAGTGCATCCACAAAATAGATTTTAGAATTCAATTACTTAACATGCACTTTAGTTTTACATTCTTTTTTTGGTGAATGTCATATATGAGCATTGCATCTACATTACTCCTGTCCCACACCCCTATTCCTCCTGTGTCACCCTTTAACCCAAAGTCACACTCTGTAAAATTACAACATTATTCCAATGAAAAGACATTGCATTGCATTTCTTCTTTAGTAGAATGCTCAATCAGAAGAAAGAGTTGCATTACTTTTTGTCAATGTTACCATGTACCATTTCCTCAAATCTGGTGGCCTAGGTTTCTGTTGATTGTTCAAGGTATCAAAATAGTTATGCTTTTCCTTCTCTACTGCTACCTCCAGCAGGAGAGGAAGATAACCATGCCCCGATCCCCCTTACCAGTGACCTGCCTTGCACTTAGTCTGGACAGCACAGCAGAGCTGATTCTGTTGACAGGGGCAGAGGTGAGCCAGTCCCAAAGTTGAGAGCATAAGAGAGCTGTCTCCACTACTGTCTGTCATGTGGAGGCAAGGGCTGGGGAGTGGGAGTCACCTTCCCCTTATACCATCCCTTGCCATCTGTGACAGATGAAAGAAGTGACTCTCCCTTTTACCAGCTACAGCCTACTCTTTGTTTGCCTGGGCAGCACAGTAGAGCTGACCCTGTTGGTGGAGGGGCTCGTCAGCTGGCCCTGAGGGTATGAGAACAGAATAGCTAGCCACAGGTCCCGCATCTGCTATGTGGTGATGTGGATGAGAGAAAGATGCTCTCCCTCATTGATGGCTGCTACCATCTGTGGTAGACAAAGGAGCTGATCCTTCCCCTTACCTGTTGCAGCCCTTGAGAAAGTGGGCAATGTACCTAGCCTGGGCAGTACAATAGAGTTGACATTACTAACAGGTATGTAAGTGAAGCAACCCCTAAAACATGAGTGTGGGAGACCTGGCCTCACTGCTCATCTGCCATGTGGTGTTGTTGGGGGGAAGTGACGTCCCCTTCCTCTTTTACCACCTGTGATATGTGATAAGAGGTCATAAGAGTGGGAGAGTTGTCCTTGCCCCCACCAGCTGTCACACTCCATAAAGTGGCCCTGCATCTCACCTGGCAACATAGAGCTGGCCCTTTTGGTGTAGGTGTGGGAGAGGGAACCCTGTGGACATGAAAGCAGGAGAACTGCTCCCACCCATTGTTCATTGCAGCCAATGGTGAACAAACTGGGGCAATGTAGGAGAGCTCACCCTGCTGGTGAGAACAAGAGAGAGCTATTGTGCTGACTAACCCTGCAACTAACTATCCAGGCTCATAACTAGAGCTATGAGTTTGCCCACCCCAACATCCATTCCATCCATGATCTGCTGGAGCACATGAAGGGGCCAGTCTTGAAGACCCAAAGCTGCAGGATCTCAACAAGTCAGGGTAACAATAATAAATCCAAGAAGATAAGAACAGGATACCCTTTGAGAGCCTACCATTGATAGGGTAGCAGAAACCAGAGGCCTCCAACCAGACCAATGACTGGTAATCAGTGTTATCAATAAACATTTGCAAGTAAAGATACACAGATAAAATAGTACACTGTGTGTCATACTACAGTATGACATAACATACTTCCGTAACAAAGATTGGTTCCCCCCTCTTTTTCTTTAACTTAGATTTTATTTTATTTGGGCAGGAGGTCACAAGCACAGAGGGTGGAAGCAAAGGGGCAGTGAGATAAATGGATCAAGATGCATGATGAGACAGACACAAAGAATAAATGAAAAGGAAGTTTTAAAATATCAATATAGTTTTGGGTTTCTTGGGGTGAAAGTATGGGAAGGAGTTGAAGAGAATAGAAATATTAACACTAAATATTAAATATTAATATGCTAAATATTAACATCTTGGTAACTTAGTCCTCTAGTTACTATTTTTTTAATCTAGTTACAATTTTATTTATGAGGCAGCTTTTGAACATACCTCATTCTTTATATGTATATATTGTTTGAGAACTATATGGTGTTTTGGGAGGACAGTCTAACTCGAAAGTGTCTCATATTTTAGGTATTTACAGTTTTACTGTTGAAACTGGTCACACAGACAAGAAATATATTTCTGTTGTTAAGTAATAAATATACCAGTCTCATGTTACTTGACCTGGATTTTGGTGGTATGTGTACATTTTCCAGAAAATATCTTGTATGGCCTGGAAGGAATCTGGATTCATTTTGCTTATGGAAAAACTCATGATTGCCAAATTACAAATGTCATGGACCCATTAAATTTAAAGCACATAGACTTAAAATAAAAACAAAACTATCTTTTCATTAGACAAGATTGTATTTTTGTATCTTTTTAAGATCATCCTATTCTAGGTCTAGCGAAAGATATGTATCCACTCATACACGTTTCTTTGTGAACTAAATATTGTCTTCTAGTTGACTTCTATTCTGACTTTCTCTATCTGGTAGACTTCAAGTACAGTTAATGGATACATATAATGAGTATATTAGGTTGCTAATAGAAACAGTTTTTAAAATTAATCAGTTATTTAACTGCCATATTAATTAATGGAGAGTGGCCTCTCTCTACTTCGGGAAGATATATTTATTGGCTCTTTCACATAGTATTTTTAACTGGCTCAGCAATAGCCATAAATTAACCAAGAAGGTATCATTCTACTAATTGATTGTGTACTTACTTGAAATGAAAGTATCTTAATTTTGATAATAAATTTTACATCAGGAATACAGATTATTAATTCATTCACAATTCTAATAATTCAGATGTGAAATTGTAGGCATAAAATTTGCTACATACCCTTATTAGTTTATTCCCCTTCATGGTTCACTGGCAATACAGCCATGGTCCATAATGATTGCATTTACTGGAATAATATGAGGTTTTCCTCAGTTTTTTTTCTCCAAATCCAAAGGTATGACAGATGTAATTTAAACTTCTGTTCATATACTCTTACCTGACAGTCATAAACAGTGTAAAGATTTCAAGACACAAATATTATTAGTATTATTTCAATAATTTGTTGAATTATATAATTCAAATGCATAGTAGTAAGAGTTAGCATAAGAAAGAATAGTTTCTATGATATTGTCTTAAGCTAAAGTCATATCTGCAGAAGTAATCATGAATATCAAAATTAAGTATGTTTGCTGAGAATCACATAATTGAACAAAGTATTCACATTATTTGATTTTAGCTTTTTCTCTATGTGATGTTTGTCAATGTGGGGATTGTTTCTTCATTATTAGGAAGGAAGATTAAACTAACGTGATTTCCCTCCACTTTTTGTTTTCGCATAATCTGCTTTTTACTAGATCTTTCTTTAGATTTTAATTTACACTAACTCATATGTGGAGGGTGGGGAAGATGTGCTTCGGGCTTTGTGTATAATTGGAGGAGGGTGAATTAATGTCACAATATATAAAGATATTGTAACAATAGTGTCTCCTCAATGGCAGAGTGTGAGCCCAAATTTTGTATTGAAAGATTAGCATTCCTCTTAAAATAATAGTTTTAAATATCATCTCTGAGTCCTATGTGAAGTAGTGAGCTTTGAACATCAGATGACATTGGAACATTAGTTTAAATTCAATGTAAATATATACAAGAACATGCATGGACAATTAACTATTTTTAGGTACCAACATCAAAGGAGAAACTACACTTGGAGGCAAGCATAATAACATTAAACCATTTTCAATGTTCCTGGAAGCAAAAATGATAACTTCAGAATTATGAATGAAAGAAAAACATATTATCATCTTGCTGTTATTGAAAAGGATATCTGCATTCATTTATAGGAAGTTGATATCTTACTATTATTTGTATTTTAAAATACATACATTTTAGAACTGTGAACAAAACATTGGTGCCATACCGTTCATCAGTGTAAATTTTAGTATTTGAATGGTGTATTTTTCAGAACTATAGCATTGATAACTATTAAGAATATTTTCTATGAAACATAGTCTGTATATTTAGATCTTAGTGACTTTGTGACATTTTATTTTGTCCTGAAATTAACAACTTTGAATGATTTAGGTTTTAATCAATATGTAAATTATTAGGTATAAATTTGACATATAAGCAAAAGTTAGACTATCTATGGTTTTGCAGATTCTCAGATAGAACTAATATTCTGTTAGGTATTAATTGGTCAAAGTTTGGTAATCACTGGTTTACAAAATATGATTTACAAAGCAAATAATTTAAAATTAACTTTCCATACAATCAACTTTATGGAGAAATCTATTTTCTATTGTAAATTACACTCATTTTACAGTCAGAGCAAATGAAACTTGAAAAAGTGAGACCTAGGTAATTACCATCAACCCTCTGAAAGCCTCCATTGCTCTTTGCTAGTTATACCCTAGACTGTTTCAATTCCTGGTTAGCCCTCCAGGTTGATCAGCTCCAACTACCGTGCACATTAAGTAAACTGTACATGCCTTTTGCATCTGATTTCTCTCAGCAAATAGATTTTAAGATTTGTACATGTTACCCTACATCTTAATAGTCCAATTCTTTGAGTACTGAACAGTATATAAATGTATAGATTTACAACTGATGAACATATGGGTTATTTCCATTTTAGACAGCTATAAATTATAAGAATATTATGTAAAATCTTAGGCTGAAATACTATTTTGCTTTCATTTTCTACACTTCTAAGAGTATAATTCCTAGATCACACAAGAGAACAAATTTAACTTTGGGGAAAACTACCAGTTACTTTCCATAACTAAAAGGCAAGACCCCGTTGCTGAAGATACTACACTCTATGACACAAAACTAAAGAAATATACCTTAGATTCAACTCAAATATACAGTTAGAAATCACTATACAAACTACTAGAGGAAAAAAATAGTCATTCACCTTATCTGGCGATGAACCATGTAAGCTACAATAACAGCATGCATGTAAGATATATACAGTACTGCAATAGTGGCAAGAACGTTAGGGGAGTATTCAACCAATTTTGATTATTCTTTTTTTTTATTTGAAAGTTTTTTTCTTAACACACTAACCATTGTCCGTTCCCCCTCTCTCCTCTGTTCCCAGTCACCTCCCCAGCTTCCTCCTATTCCACCCCTCCATCCACTCCTTAGAAAGGGTAAGAACTCCCAGGGTGGGGTAGGGTCAATACAGTGATTAGACTATTCTTAAAAGTATAAGCTTTAACATTTCTAGCAGTAGTATAGGATCATAAACATTATCACAAAGAAATATTGTCAGTTTTATAGTTTTGACCATTTCAGAGAGAATTTAATGGCTTTATTTTTATTTGTAGTCTGAAGTTTGAAGAGATTGGGTGTATTTTTATGAATTTTCTTATGATTTATATATATATTATTTTTGTAAGTGTCCCATATCTTTTAATAAAATTGTTGATTTTCTTTTAGTTGGCATTTTTATGACATCTTTTCTTGTGTCTTTATAACTAAAGGGCATAATTTATGGAGAACATATACTTGGAGGTTGTTTTTCTATACAGTTTATAATCTGTATCTTATTTGTTCCATAAGTAGTATTAAAATTAACATTAGAAGAACTAGAGAGATTGCCCAGCAGGTGGCTGGTATTTCAGAGGACCCAACCTGAATTCCCAGCATCCTCATAGCAGATTACAAATGTCTTTAATCCAGCTCCAAGTGATTTGAACCTTCATACAGACATAAATGTAAGCCAAACACCAATGAACATAAAACTAACTAAATAAATATTTTTCTTAAAAAAAATGGGCAGTAAAGGTAGGCTTAAGTCTTTCATCTTGTTAATTTTATGCATGTTCCATTTATGCTTCTTTGTTCATTAGTTTTTCCCTACATTCTTTTTAATAATATTTTTTTTACTTAAGTTTTTGTTTTGTTTTGTTTTACATACTAGCCACTGTTCTTCCTTCTTCCCCTCTTCCTAGTCACCTTTCCTCTTTCCCCCATGTATGTCCCTATCTACTCCTTAGACAGTGTAACGACTCCCAGGGGGAGTCAACAAGTTCTGGTATAATAAGTTGAGGAATGATCAAGTCCCTCCCCTCAGTATGAAGGCTGAGCAAAGTAACCCTCTATAGGGAATGGGCTGCAAAAATCCAGTTCATGGTTAGGGATAAGTTCTGGTCTCACTGCCATAGTATCCACAGACTGCTCTGGCCACACAACTGTCATCCACAATCAGAGGGCCTATTTGGTTCCATGAAGATTTCCCGGCTGTGAGTCCAGAGTCAGTGAGCCCCCAATAGCTTGGGCCAGCTGTCTCTGTGTGTCTCCTCATCATGATCTTGGCCCCTTTGCTTATATACTCCTTCTTCCCTCTCTTCGCTTGGATTCTGAGCTTGACCCAGTGCCTAGCTATGGATTGCTGCATATGCTTCCAGAGTTGCTGGGTCATCATCTGTGTTCTATGATGATGATTAGAGTGGTCATCAGTTTGACTATAGGGGAAAGCCAGGCCAGGCACCTTCTCCACTATTGTTTGGAGTCTTAACTGGGGTCATGTTTGTGGATGTTTCCTTAGCACTAGGTTTCTCCCTAACCCCCAAATGCCTTCCTCTATCAAGATATCTCTTGTTGTTCTCTCTGTCCTCCATCTCAGCTCAACCATCCCATTCCTCTCATGTTCTCTTCCTACCTCCCCCTCAAATTTTTTTGAATCCATTGATTTAATTAATTTTTTATCTTCTTTTCAATTTTTCATTATAGTTTCAATATTTTCTCTAGAGCACCCAATATATTCTTTAACTTGGTAGAGTCTCCCTTTAATAGGATTATCATGTGTATAGAGTATAAAACAATTAATTCAGTACATTTTATTCTTCCTTCCTTGTGCTGTTATTACATATTTTATTTCTATGTGTTGTATAAATTCATAATACTTTTCTATTATTTGTATTTTAAATAATCACTTGTTCATCAACAACAGTTTTAAGTGAGAAAATACCTTTGAAATACTTTTATTATTTCATGGTGCCTTAACCTATTACATACAGCTAATTATAAACAACAAGTTTTCATTTTTTCAATTTTACTGTTTAGGAATACCAAAATTATGACTATATGACTATAGTTATTCCAGTATTTGGTACAAGTTGCTCTCAAGTGATCCCCAAATGATGCCTTGATATTTGTCCCTTCGACAAGAGAAACACTGACTTCACATGTTTGAAAGCTGAAGCACGAGAGAGAAGACTCTTAGAGATCCTTACCCCTCTTTGTGAGCAAGAAGGGCCTAATAATCTCTTAAGGGCCCCTATCCAATTGGAAATACCTTAATTTAGAGGGAACACATTCAAGACATTTGTTTAACTAACATTTGTTTAAATGTATGTTGTTTTCGAGACAACTGAGTTCTATCTAGATCATTTTTTGTTCACAGCCAAGAGTCTCAATATTTTTGTTTGTTTGCATATTTTTAAAAAGAGGGTTTCCTGGACCTAACTCTATGACTAGACTGGCCTCAAATTCAGAGATCTACCCTGTCTCCTCCTCTGGTTCCTTATGCAGAGATTAAAGATGTGTACCACCACCACCACCACCACCTCCTGGCTTACTTCAATATTTTTAGTAGAGCAAAAATGGATTATTAAAGGTTTTATTAATTTTAAAAATATTTTGTTTAATCTTTACTATGTATAGAATCTGATGTTGCCAGCATTTTCTCATGTCCAGCAATATAAAAACCATATCCTATTTTTTATATATTCAACTAATAGTAAAATATAGGAAATCTTTAATAGAGAAGTGAAACCTTGTACTTGCTTATTGACTTAAGTTACATACCAAAATACAGAAAATGCCCCCAAAGGGCTCTAAGTAAATCCTTTGTAAATACAAGATTTTGATGACTTCTATAAGTTTTGAATTGTAAACTGCAATTTCTATAACTAAGGCTTCAGCAATGCTTAAATTATGAAAATTTATTAAATATTTCTCTCAATACCAGTTCTTTTAAAGAAATAGGGACATAATAATATTAATTACATAAGAAAAGTAAATGCTTAGGACTAGGCCTGTCTCAAACCAAGAGCTCTTTAAAATTTCATTATGATGTTTAAGCCATGAGTAGTATTTGCTACACCATGATACAATGCTTGTTAGCATTAATTTGTTTTAGTTGTTTTTAAAGTTAAGTATCATTTCTTTTCCTAAGAATGTGATAGTTTAGCTAGGAAGACCTGACAGTATCATCACAATGATGAATAATTAATTTACATATGTTTGCACCATATATTGTATAATTCTTATAGTATAGTACACATTTGTTGATGTGATAATAAATAATTTAATAATAAAACAATGTAACATGGTATTGAGTGAGAAAGAAAAGCTCTGTGTTTAGGAAACAGTTATATTCTCTTGATATGTGGGAAGAAAGGAATGTCTTCTGGTATCTATAGGAAAAATGCCAGGATTCTTGATGGAAATCTTCAAATTATTTGAATAGCCTTTATTCTTAAGAATTCAAAGAGATTAAAATGAGGTTCAGCTTTGGAAACACAAAAGAGCCTCATCAAGCAAGAAAAAATGCATAAAACTTAAATTAAGACTTGAGTATAATTATCTATATTTAGTTTGTGAAGTGCAGAAAATATGCTGTATAATATCCAAAAATGCTCTTTAGAAAGATGAGTTCATGTTGAAACTTTTTCAAAAGAACAACAGGAGTTTATGAAGACTATTTACCATTAGCCTTTTTATTCTTTGGCTTTGGCTTATCTGATCAAGCCTAAATAGCCTTTCTTTCCAAGGAAAGGTATTTGCATAGAAACAATCTTTAAAATGAAGTAAATCCCTATGGCATCCTTGTTTTGAAAATTGTATTACTCTTTCCCCAATGAAACCTAAGGCATTATTTTTATGTATTTTAAAATTATAAACAGCAAAATGCCTCTGCAAGACTGACAATGTTTCTGTGCCTAATGACTGTGAAATTAGTCACCTCAACAGCCATTATTAAACATCAGATAAAACTGTTTATGGTTGATTGTAGTGAAAATACAGAGGTAGAGAATTTAGAAAGTATGAATCATACAGGTATCTGTGTATATGGATATGATAATAATTGTTCTAATGTTATTTGACATGATTATATTGTTTACTATGTGTGTTTCTACCTTCAAAATTTAGACATTCTGTTTTACAATGCTTTTGATTGTATACTTCTTTCCAACACTAAACTAAAAGCATCAGTATTTCCCAAACATTTATTTTATTTTATTTATACAACTTAACTGGTGGTTTATGCATGCCTGGGGCTCTGCACATATTCAGAAAGAAGCAGATTCAAGGTCAGGACAACATAATTTCATTGTCTTCCAAATGGAGAAGACTGAAGGGAAGAAGAACATAGGGAAGATTTAGGAAAAAATCAACATTGGCAAGTCATTGATGTGCCTTACTTATCCATGTGTCAGGACAAGTTTGCAAGTGAATAACATCATAATTTTATTTGTATACCAGTAATCAAATCTATTTTACTTTAAACCCTCTGCCATCCATGGTTGTATATTTTACGTGATCCAAGAGCTTGCTGGATGTGTGAACAGTCCACTGCTTCTAACTCCTGGCTAATTAAAGCACAAAATAATGAGATTTCTTTATGAGATTTAGCTTTCAAAATATTTTGACAATGCTAGATGATTTGGGGGATATAAAAATGTTCCTTTCTGCTTATGAAATTATTTTAAACATGGAAGCAATCATTAGTGTTCCCAAATGGAGCATGTTCTCTTGCTCCATGTCAAATGGCTATCCAGTTAGATTTTGCTGTCATTTCTGGAAGGCTACTGCTTTTAAAATTTTGTTTGTTTTATTCACTTGATCATAGTACTGAAATTATTGGGAGTTAACCTGTCTATTTATGCCACAGGAACCTTAGACTCATAGCACAAAACAGTTTTTGCTAGATCTTCCTTCTACATTGATTATCTAAGAAGGTGAAACACAGTATTATAGACATATGTTTGGAATATACTTTTAAGGATACTTACTCATGGAAGTTGAATAAGGATAGAATCAATTGCTATTACCCCAAGTCATTTCATCATAGCCACTTCACTTTAATTTTGAGTAATAACATAGGTATATTAAAATATTATTCAGTGCTTATTATTTACATTTTATCTGGTTCTCAATCTGAATTAAAATAGGATCACAAAATAGCCATTTTTTTTTTTTTGGCATGCTTCTTGGTGAATTTTCAATTCTCTGCCCTACCTACCACATTTCAGCTAGGTATATGCAGCTACCACATGCCTAAGAAATAAATGTTTTCTTTTTGAAACTTATCTTTCTCTTGTACCAAGCTCTTCAGCATGGCTTTGGAATATTGATTTTTAAATTTTAAAAAGGTATACATAAGAGTAGACTTGGATAGTTAAGTCCTACTCTTTCAACTTACAGCACTTACCATGACAGCATATGGTCTGGATCATCTATGAACTTAGAATAAAGAACACAAAGCTGGGTGATGTTCTCAGCTGAGGTTTTTATGCCACTATAGCAAAGCTTACTTGGGAGCATTAAAGGAACATTTCACTGTATTTATTTCAACTCTCTTATTCCTAGTCCCCACAAGATTAATGAGAAAATTTATAACATTAAAGGACCTTTATTATTCTTCATAACACACCAACATTCCAAGCCTTCAGCAGTAAGAATTAAAAAATATGTTCACTACAGGATATTAATTTTATGAAGAAAAACATAAACACATGAAAAAAAAATGGATGCTTTTCCAATTTCTGAAACTATGTTCTCTATTAAAAATAGGACCAGTTCCATATGCTCTTTTCGAAATGCACACGGATTATAATGCTAATGAGAATGAGTGTTTCTGCTTTCCCAACAGGTAACCCTAATAGGGAGAGGCTTTAACACCTCAGCAGGAGACTAGTGGAAGAAAAGTTTCATTGTTATGACTTGTGTTGTGTGGTTCTTGATCACTCTTTCAAACAAAGACAATCTAAATAAAATTTTGTCCACAGCTAATGCAGAAGCAGGAATATCTGAATTGTCACTGGCTACCAACAGACATTAAGTTCAATCATGAGCCTCAGTTCTTTTTCAGAGGCCAATATATCTTTTCCTCAAATGTCAATAGTCTCCATTCAACATGTGTTAGCTACCCTGAGCTGTGGAGCTATGTTTTAGACTGAGAACACACCTATCATCTGTACCCTGGAAGACTCATTCCTTACCTTTTCCAAGTATGGCTATGGAAAAATACAGTTTTGTTTTTTTTTTTTTCTGAAACAATGGATATTTCTTTCATTCTTTCTTTAGTATTTTAAGATATGATTAATAAGTCTTCGATACTTTTATGCATCTTAATTTGATCACATTCAATGCCTTCCTCTTTTCCCAGATTCTTCTCTCAATTTCATATTTTACATTCATATTCATTTTTTAAAAAATCTCATTGAGTCTAGATCTTCATTGGTGTAACCTATATGTTCTTAGGCGTGTGGGCATCCATCCACTGCCATGTGTTAGATCTACCAAGGGTCATTCACTCCCTTAAAGTAAACTTAACTCTTACTGTTTTAACTGCCATCAGTTCCTCAGCTATAGCTATAGCTTCCTGCCTACCTCCCCTCTCCATGCTTGAATTTTGTCTGGCTTGCAAAGGTCTTGACCATGCTGTCAAAACCACTATGAATTCTTATGTGCAACTGCCCTATTGGCTGAGGAAAACACTATTCCCTTGAAATCATCCAGTTCTTCTGGTTTTTACAACCTTTCTATTTTCTAATAATCTCTGAGCCTTGGCAGGAAAGATGTCCCATTGGGGCTCAGCATTCCACAATCACTAATTATCTACTTCTTGATCAGTTGTAAGTTTTGTGTTAGTCATCATCTATTGCAAAAACAAACTTCTCTGTTGAGGTTTGAGAGATGTGCTAATATACAGTATTGTGAGAATTCATTAGTAGTAGGTTTAATACAGTGTTCCATTGGCACAGTAACAGTATAATCTCCTTTAGGGTCTCTGATCTGCTGTTGAGCCCCAAGATCTTAACCCTCCTAACTATACCTGGTGTGTATTTTGTCTTGTGTTGTGAGCCATAAATCCAAACAGAAAATGCATGTATACAACGAAAGAAAATCATAACTACCCTTTTCTCTCACTTCCAATAATCTACTACTAAGTTAATGATGCCAATATGCTCATGGTTGTGGGCCACATCGTCAACAAGAATAATTCTCCCTTATCCAGAAGTTATCAAGTGCCAATCAAGAGCCAATATTGTGGATTGGTTTGGAGACCACTTCAGACCAAAACTAAAAGCAGGATTCTGGAAGCATTTTGAAGAAGAACTAATACCAATGTTTCTCAAATAATTACATAATTTGGAGAAAAAAGTTTGAAAATTTTTCTATTTTCTTGGAATAACTATGTATTTATGTGAAAGTTTATTTGTCTCACACTATAATCTCAGCACTCAGGAGGCAGAGACAGGCAGATCTCTGAGTTCAAGACCAGCCGGATCTAGAGAATAAGTTATAGGAATCCCAAGGCTACACAGAGAAACCCTGTCTCAACTGTCTCAAGAAACCAAAACCCAAACACCAAAAAATAGAAAAAATAAAAAAATTTAAAAATCAATTAAATTTATTTATCTGATATAATGTACTCTATAAAAAATTATAGCCAGGGGCTATAGATATAGCTCAATGGCAGAACACATAGTTGGTATGTTAGAGATTCTAAAATCAGTCCTATTTTCTATTTTTTCTTTCTAACAATTATGAAGTTTCTATAATTTAAAGATAATTGAGCTAAAAAAAATCTCCTAGGTATGGTGGTGCATATCTTTAATCCCAGCACTTGCGGGACAGAGGCAGGCAGATATCTGCAAGTTTGAGGCCAGCTTGATCTCCAGAACCAGTTCCAAGACAGCCCTATCCCGAAATACCAAAACAAATTAATGGGCAAATAAAGTAATAATGACAAAAGAAAAACATCTAAACATCTTTCCATATTGTAAAGTAATAAATAATTTAGCACAAGTAATTTTACAGCGATGATCTTTATACCTTAACTCAGTGTAAATTTATAGATGTTATTTTTCAAGTACTAGGGACAGACTCTAGAACCTCATACATGCTAATGAAGTGTTCTACCAGTGAGCTACATCCCGAGGCCCCAGATAAATTATGTAATGACGGTAGATTTAGTCTGTGTGACAAATGAGAAAATTGTTAGAATTGTTTACTTACTCAGGCTGATCTAGTCAGATTTTATTTCTGGAAATGTTAGTCTAATTATTCATACCACTAAAAAATTGGAAGTCAAATATCAGGGTAAAAACCTAAAAGATCAGGGAATCAGGGAGCAGCAACTGGTTGCCTTCTACCTCTTCATTTCCTCTGTCCAAAATGGCTGAGATCCTCTCTCTGCCCTGCCTTACCACTTCCTGTCTCTTCTGTCCCTAGTCCTCCAAACCTCCATGTTTAATTTAGATCAGCTAGTGGCGGACTCTGCCCTCTGACTCTAAGCATGGTTTATTTGTCAGATCACAATAAAAACATCACACAACAATTTCTCTTATGTATGTCATACACATCTAGCTTATTTACCAGTCTTCCTGCTTGTTTTGACTAGTAGTCTGGTGGCTCTGTCCTCTCCTGCTTTCTTGCAAAGGCCACAGAATATCTGGCTGGAACAATATGATCTCTGAGAAGTTACTGCACCAGATAGGTTATCATTGCTACCTCAGTCTGAGGAGCAGCTGGAGTAAAGTATGTTTCATTGATTTGATGCCTTTGCATATTCTTTTCCAGAAGACATTCTCATAACTCTTTATGAATACAGACAGGTTATTCATAATTTTTATATAGATTCAAACTTGTATTAAAATGGGAGCTCTGTTCATTATATAAGTTTCTCTGTGCTAATAGATTCTGTCATGCCAGAAGCAGAAGTTAATGTGATATCCTATGTGAATAAAAGCATAGGTTGTATTCAATTTAAAACACTTAAGGTAAAGATACACTGATCAAGTAATAGAGCAATATTACTTTACTGAAACATAATGTGTTTCTATTTATAACTGCTAATTGAATAGTGTGACATCAGATACTGAAATGAAAGGGTGATTAAAAAATTAAAAAAAGATTTTGCATACTCAAAAGATTTTATCAGACAGATTTAATGAGTAGCTAGAAATATCTACTTTAGAATTCATAGGATTTATATAATTTAAATATTAAATTTATAAACAAACTGACCTGTGTCTAGATGCTATAGTGGTTCTAATAGAAGGGAGAGTATGTAAGCTGGTTTAATCAAGATTTATTAAAATTGGCCTTCCAAAATTATACATTGCTGTGTTTCATTAGTCTACCTTAAAAATATTTTTGGTTCCAAATATTAAGTTTTTCCTTTTAAGTGTGGGCCTCAGAGTAGAGATAAGGATAGACAACTTTGGGGACTGTCTTGCTTGGCTTAAGTACACAGGATTAACGTCATCTTTTCCCATCACTTTAAGACCTTCAGAGACAATTTTCAATGTCTCTTCTATGCTGTACAAATGGGAGAAGAAAGACTCTACTGGTAAGTGAGTTATATCTCTGGTGCTAGGACTCACACCAAGACTCTTCTAGAACCTACAAGGTATTTGAATATCACATATGCTTACTGTCTTAGTGACAATTCCCTAACACTGACACCACTTTAAGAGGGAAACCAATATTATCTTTCCTGTGTCAAGAATTCACATGCATTGTCTCCTATTATTATTATTATATAATCTATGGAGTTCAATAATGTATTATTTCTATTTTATTTATTAATTTTTTAAATTTATATATTTATTTGGTGATTTTACATTATGCACCCCATCAAACTCAGTTATCAAACCTTTCAGATTTATACCTACTCTTATGATCTCCGCATTTACAAAAACTCCCATTCATGCTGCTTATTTACTTACTGTAGCATAATTAAACTCCCTGTGGACAGATTCTTAAAAATAACAAGTCTTTCCTCACTCACACCCCTGCCAGCGACCATCAATACAGATGTGAGGCATTGTATCATTGAGCTATGTTCTAACCTTGAACTCTTGTATACAATGATGTTTTTTTCTTTTTTAAGTCCACTAATGAGTGAGTACATCCCTTGCTTCTCTCTCTGGGATTGTGATGCCTCACTCAGGGGGTTATTCTCCAAATCCACCCATTTGCCTGCAAATTTTAGAATATCATTTTTTTTTCTTACTGCTGAGTACTCCATTGTGTAGATGTACCACAGTTTGTTAATCCATTCTTCAGTTGAGAGGCATGTAGGTTGTTTCCAGGTTCTTGCAATTACAAATAATGCTGCTATGAACAGAGTTGAGCTATTGATTTTGGGGTACGAATACATGTATTATTATACATATATTACTCATTTTATATCACTTCACTGCAAAAACTTTAGTCACATGTATATTAGGTATTTCTGTAGGATTTGTAATCAATTCTCTTAAGGTCCTTAAGGCTTGTTGTGTTCAGTTACTATATAAATTATGATATATCATCTACTGGTCATCTTTGAGGCAAATCTTTCTCATTCCCAGTGTGGTGTCTGGCCTCTTGCATCACAGCATTGAGATATCAGCAACCAGTGAAAGACATCAACCTCAAATTGCTTCATGTAGTAGCTGAATAAGGCAATATATTTCAATTATTATATTCTCTGGCTACTTCTGAAAGTATGGAACACTTTAATAGTACATAAGCTACCACTCCCAAAACAAATATAGGAAATGTAGCAAATTAGATGATAGATAATTGTTAGATCTTGAACAGTTTGTGTATTATTACACCCCTTCAACCATTCTGCTATATGAAACTGGGGCTCTAAAATGATTTAAACTCATCATATAAGCAAAATTAAGACTTCACCTTTTCCTTCCCATAGGAAGTCTTTAATGTTCAAGCTATTCATATTACTTACAGGTTATAAAATATTTTTCTTTATGATTATTTAACTGGAAATAATGATCCATCAGGTATTTTGATAAGATAGAACTTAGGCCTCTTTAGAGAAATTAATTAAAATATTTGAAGTTTCCCAAACATAGAACAAAACATTTCTCACAATCTTCAGGCGATCAAAGCTTTTAAAGGGCATTTATGAAACCATGAACTCGAATTACACTGCTTGATGTACTGTAATGTTTGACTTTGGGCCTTTCTTTTCTTTTTAAAAATAATTGGTCATGCCATATATTCCGTGTTGTTTTAAAAGAGTGCTTTAGGTTTGCTTTTGTGAGCTGATATAAATTTAGGGCATTTTATGAAAAACCTGTCTCTGCATATGTTAGATGGTTTGAAACTTATTTTTAGGTTCAAGATTTTTTTTTCACAATACATAGCTTCCTATCACTTCACCTTCTTAGAGATATTCTTTTCAGCACTAAGCATAAATCCTGACTTATTCTTGCCTATCAATTGGCTTCTCCCAAGGAACTCATGTGGTCCTTACAAAAGACTTTTCTTGAATTGTGGGTCCAGGAATGCTTTGTGTTTGTGAGATATATTTAGAAACTATTTTTAGATATTTTATGAATATGGAAAATAATGTTTTAATGTAGCATATCTTAAAAGTTCCAGATAGTTAAGTCTGAATTGCTGTGCAGAGCTCAGAAAGGAAGACTAATTTACAAAAGAGATCAAATGTTAAAGCATAAAATATATTCAATACATTAATTTATTTCTTATCTATTTTTATTGAAGTAACATAATTGCAAACACTATTATTGCAAACATTCAAAAATTATAAGCTAGATATTCTGCAAGAAACTCCTTTTTTCAGTCTTTCTGATCTTGATTGTTTGCATTTGGAAGGAGCACCTGCTGTGATGTGATTAAATATTATGTTCTACACAAATGCCATGTTATGGCTTGGACCTTAAATGAATGCCCTAAGTTTTTGTGTTTGTGGCTTGTTTGTGATCTTGTAAAATTTTTGAGAAATGGCAGATTCTTCAGGAGTGGGTTTCTAGTAGAACTAAGTTAGGCTACTGGGGATTTGAAGAGGTCCACCCTTGTTTTTTCTCAAAATCTAAGGGATCAGCAGAGTAGATGGGAAGAACATAAAGGCTGGAGGATGAGAAATAGTACTATAAAATACTGTCCTCTGGATATGCTATGTATCTTGGCTATTCTTATGTCATCTTGACATGCAAACTAGAATATCTGAAAGGAGGGAACAATTGAGATCTGGCTGTGGGGCAGTTTCTTAATTACCGATTGATAGGGGAAGGCTCAAACCACTTTGGGTAGGGCCATCCCTGGACTAATGTTCCTAGATTCTGCAAGAAAGCAGGTTGAGTAAGCTTTGTAAAGTATGCAGCATCTCTCCATGGCATCACCTCCTGCCTCCGAGTTCCTCCATGTTTGAGTTCCCCGCCTGACTTCCTTTAATGATGGGCTATGATGTGGAGATGTTAGCCAAATAAAGTATTTCCTCCCCAATTTGATTTTTGGTCATGATTTAATAGCTATAGGACCTCTACCTAAGACACTGTGGCTTTTGCATATACAAATTCTTAACAACAGGGGTTATGTTTGTAAGTCTGGATTCACCAACATTTTATCATTGATCAGGTGGAAGGCTCATAAGTCCATGCTGTCCCAGAGCAGATACAGACAGTTAAATGCTGCATGGAAGGAGAAGCCATTTTCCTCAATGATACAACAGCTCTCCATTCAAGCAATGAATCTCCATTCGTGTTCACGCAAGCAACTCTTGCTAAATGCAGTGCATCACACACGCAAAATTCTATATGCAAGTAGAAGGAAGTTTTGGGAGGAGGAATGTAGTAATGAATAAGTGAGGAGAGTGAGAAATTTTGATAAAATAACATATTTACATAAAAGGAAAAGTAAATGAGCAGAAATACTATAATAGTTGTGAGTACTCTATTAAATCTTGTTAAACTTTTTTCATGTATAATGATAAATAGTAATACATAATTCCGTATTGACTTATATTTACAAAGCAACTTAGTCTGGTGTCACTCAATAATGTGCAAGCACTATAGAAATCTTTAGTCTCACAGGGTTGGTGTTTTTCCAACCATTTGACCTTAGTTTTGCATTGCCATTTAATATGTATTTTCATACTGATTCATTTCTCCTACATACCAGATCCCACAGTTTTAACATGTTCATCATGGATTGTTTTGACTCCCTTCCCCCATTCTGGAATTTTTTTTTTTAATCAGGAAGAATGAATGAAAGGAAAGCATCTGTTAGGTAGTTTTTTTTTTAATAGCTTCTCATCTACTATAACAATGTGGGTACACAGAAATAAAGCATAGTTGTTCTGTACTCACCTTTTTATTTTCGTTAGAATCACACTGCCTTTTATAGGTAAGAATCTGAACTCATCCTTGGTTTTATTGTTTTGCTTGATTACTGCTAATATTTCATTGCTTGGAATATTAAGATAATAAGTTTTGCAGCAGAACCCAAAAATATCTACAAAAACAGTGTTAAGAGTAAACAATTACTCTTTTAGAAAACATTATACTGTAGCCGTCATCTTAAAGTTTAGAACCCCTAAAGACAAGGAAATGAGATTATGTGGAGGAAAGAGGGAATGAAGTCTCATGCTGGAAGAAATAAAGAAGGACTGGTTACCCACTCTATTCCTCAGCAGACTTCTATAGACTAATGATATTTGATAGAAGAAATAGACTCCATGTCTTTATCAGTGTTGCTTTATCATCTGTACATAAAGTAGTGACAAAAGCAAATAAACCCTGAATAAATGGATTTTTGGAGTCAGAATACCTATAAAAAACAAGACACCCTGGAGCATGAGATGTTTCATAAGTTTAAAACTCTTTTCTATATTGGTAATAACTTGTAAAATCTCTCTTGCACTTCAGATTTTATTATGGGCCAGAAAACAAAGCCCAAAATCAAACCACTGACATGGACAGTCACCTGGGATATCTCAGGAGATGTCTCAGATCCCTTATTTGTGCCCTCTAGCTATACTCCTTGTAAGTATTTATGGAGTTTCACACAGTCCAAGAATTCTATTTAATTGAACACAAACTCAAATTATTACATTTTATATGTTCACACTGTTTTTCTGGGTTATTTTCTCCCACAGAATGTTATTGTTATGAAAATGAATGAGAGAATTCTTAATGACCCTGATAATAATATCCATAGTTCATTTGTTTTACGGCATCTCAGAGCTTTCCTCTGAGATTGTAGGTACTGGAAAGAAACAAAATCCAACTTCTTTAAAAACAGAATTTAAAGATTTGCCACACATGAATGATTTTATAGCTATGGACCTTCTGATCCATTCTTGTCTTGCTTTTCTTGTGGATAAGAGAATTCGAGGATATGCTAAAATAAAAATTAAAACTGATATTCTTTAATCAAAACTTTCCACTATATACTGCAATTCATAGAAAACAAGAAGAAGTAGCATGTGGAAAGAAAGGAAAGGATTGTGGTCAGGAAGAAGTTTGGGTCGTGAGGAACAGGAAATGTTTGGGGCTTTTTTTTTTTTTATGGTTAGTATGGTCAGCTATCAGAGGACCTACCAATTGGAGTAGCTGAGAAAGTTAGAATTCCAGATCACTTTCATTTTTATGTTAGATCTGAGATGTGTGATACATGATGACAATACATATGTGCATAAAAAAGAGGAGGAAGAGAGAAATCAAATATGAATAGTTACCTGTACTTGAAGATGGTAAACAATAAAACATATACAAAAATAAAGAGTACTTCATTAAATTTATGTCATTATCAAGATCAGAGAGAACAATATACTTTACCAGTAAGATGGCTTTTGCACTATGTTATAAAGTGATGTTACTCTAGTATTGCACAAATCCCAGTTAGTATATAATAAAAACCAGGAGCCAGAAATTGGGGAAAAGCTGGAATATCAGAAACAAACCACAGCCACCCAGCCAGCTCCTCAGGCCTATCTCCAGGAATCCTCTAACTGAATGCCTCTGAGTCCTCAGCCAAAAAAGAAGAAAAAGTCTCTGGGAAAGCTGAAAAATCCTCTTCTCTTGCTCTGCCCAGCTCTTTTAACTTCCTCTTTCTGCATTTCTAAAGCTAGGATTAAAGGTGTAGTTCCCCCCTCCCCGACTTGGCTTAGTTCTGTGGTTGACTCTTATATTCCAGATTAATTTAATTAAATATATAACACCACACTCTAGAGAAAGGTTGGTCAGGGGAAGTTGGCACAAAATTTCATGCTTTTGGATAGGTTGATAATTATAAAGATGTTCACCAGGTCCAGTTTTGTTGAGAAAAAATGGTATTGTGTTAAAGGCGATAAATGAATGGGCTTCAGGAAGATCCTCTGGCAAGTGCAATGGTCAGTAGTAGTATCCTAGGATAGGTACTTTATTAACATATTCTAGACAATTTAAAAAAAGGCTGACATGCCCAGGTGAAGTGAAGAAGATTGATATTGGGAGATGGGGCTGGTGTTGAACGGTCATGGTGGTGGATGGTAGAGTATGGTAAAGACCTTGGCTCCCATTTTGAATGAAGTTGGAGTCTACATAGGTTTGTAACCAAGGTAATTTATCTAGTTTGTATTTTGAAAGAATTGATGGATACTGGTTTTGACAGAGAGGGTAGAAGAAAGGATACAAGTTGTTAATCAGTAGTATAATGTGATAGCATGACTTTAGCAAAATTTATAAATGTACACATGCATTTTTGCTTGCTAAAATTATTAAAACACATTAAACACATGCATTAACACTAAGAATATATATGCATTGGGTATATAGCACTCAGGAAAAGAATACCTGAGGCTGTTATTAAGAAATCATCTTTTTGTTAGGTATGTATTTACTTATGTAACACTCTACTTGGAAATATTGAAATTATTATTACAAATGTAAGCTCAATTTAAAATAACACAGGAAGGATGCATAAATTCACTGACATATTTTCCCTTTTCTTGAAATGACATACATCATGATGTTATTCATGTACAGAGTTTGTAAGTTTCCTAGAAAACAATTGCTGTTTGTTTTGCTTTATTCATATAAAGAAAAGCTGGTTTTATGGAAAATTGAAAAGAAGAGAAAGTGAGGAGCAGTGATAGTTACCATCTCATCACTTTTGAAGCTGAAGCAGGAGAGTGAGGAATTCAAGGATGGTCTGGGCTATCCTTGGGTATGGTTCAGGCCCAGGTGTTTGGCTTGGTGAGACTAAAACAGCAAAAAACATACTCAGCAGATGGTGAGGGGACAAAAGTACAGTTGTTCTTGATTTATTTACTTGTGGTAATAAAAATAACAGGCAACAATTATTTAATATGGCATGGTAAGTACTGTGATTTTTATTACTTTTATTATCTCATATAGGTCTCACAATTAATTGAATATATAGACATTATCACTGTGACGAAAAAAGGTGTTATTTAGAGAGGTAATGCAGATTTCCTGGAAAATATTATTTAGTGATGATATTCTGGTACTGGGAGTCAATTACTTAAATTATAACTTTAAATCCAGAAGTTACATGTAAATAGACTCTTACTGCATACATTCTAGTTAGTATACAATGAAAACCCAAAGCCAGATATTGGGGAAAAGCTGGAATATCAGAAAGAGGAAACAGACCACAATCAATTTTTACCCAGTCAATTTCTCAGGCTGAATAGGGTAAATGCTATCTTCCAGAGTCCTCCGTCTGGCTGGTCACTTCTACTGAATACAGAATCTCTGCCTCCTCTTGCCTTAACTATCTTTCTCACGCAGCTGTTTTACTTCCTGTTCAACTCTGCATCATAATCCTAAAGGCTGATTTTTATTAAATATACAATATATCACTATAGAATTAGCTTTTTATTATTTTATTGTTTGCTGAATACAAATATTTAAACATGCTATAAACAGAACTTACATTTTTTAAATTTTGATTTATTTATAACATAGTCTTTTTTCCCCATGTATCCCCTTGCTCTCCCTCCCTTCCCCCTCCCAACCTCTCCTAGTCAGACTTCAGCCTTCTTCTTCTCCATCCCTGCAATCCCCTCCCCTTAAAGGGAAAGAAGTCCCAAGGTGAATCAGCTCAGCATCCACTCCAGGCAGGTCCGATTTCCTTATTCTAATGTCAAGACTGGGTTAGGTGCAGAACTTACATTTTAAAACATGCTGTAAACTAAATGTGAGAATATTTTTTCCTTTGTCAAGTTAAATACTTTTCTTCCTCCTAAGAATTTTCTTTCTTTTTTTATTTATTATGAATAAAGTCATATTTTTTATTCATGTATACCCTTGGCTCAGCCATTAAAGGCCAGGCTCACAACCAAAAATGTAAGCATTTTCATATACAGTTGATAGAAATAAACTCAATTTCTTTTCTCCTTTTTATGCCTTCCTTTCCCTGGCTAGGATCATTCTCTCTCTCTCTCTCTCTCTCTCTCTCTCTCTCTCTCTCTCTCTCTCTCTCTCTCACACACACACACACACACACACACACACACTCACACACTCACACACACATACATCTCTATGTCTATTTTTCTCTCCCCTTTACCATGTGAACTCATTTATAACAGCTTCTTCTTTAGCTTTGAAAAGCTCATTAAGTGTGGCCACATTGAAACATTAGCTAATCTTCTCATTTTTTGCTGCTTCTCTGTTAGATTACCTCATGCCAAGCCTTTCCTGCATGGGATTATAATCTCCCTGATTATTCTGTTTCTCTTTTTCATTTTCTGATCATTTTTCTTCGCTATTACACATAATCCTGAAAGGAGCAGAAATTCAAAGGTCCCTCTGTCTCCTTTCAGTTCCTAGAAAATTAGTCCCTTTCATGTTGTCGTATTCTGTCTTACATATCTCCTCTTAGGTCACCATTTTCATGCTTATAATCTTATTTGGAGTCATGTATTCTCTGTATAGATCATTGACTTGATTTCTCTGCTGTTAGAATGTCTCATGATTTTCAATGTATCCAACTCATTTAAAAATTACATTTTTATTGATAGTAATTTTTTGTGTCACTTGCAAAGCCTTCTAAACACTTCATTGACATTCACCAAGTAGAGTTCAAAATCTCTTTTCTTGAAATACATTGCTTCTGATGGTCTATGCAGGTATTTCTTTCTACTTAACCTTTCACGTTTGGGTACTGCAGTGGAAGTCTGGTGTAAGATATAAGTGGTAATAGTTAACAGAGAGCAAGAATGTCCTCAGCATTACTTAGCTGCCGTGACACATGTGTTTGGACATTTGTTTCCATTTTGTGATACTGTGGACCTTTGGGAATAAAGTGTGACACTGGGGTCTGCCTTGAAGGTGTATCCACTTCTGATTCTGGCCTGAGCCCTTGACTTCTGAATCCCCCAGAATGAGTGAGAACAGGTTGTGCTGCCCATTGGCAGCTCCGCGCATCCATGCCCCTGCCACTAACAACAGATTCTCTGAACTGACATCCAAACCCTTTCTCCTGTAAGTTGCTTCTGCCAGGTCACAGTGATGGGAACAGTAAATATTAATTAACATACGCCAAGAAGGTACTGGAGTGTATGCATGTGGAGTTTTTAAACTAATGCAGGAAAATATTTGTGGATGTATAGCATATAAAAAATGAAAGGTAGTTCAAACTGAGAGAAGCATTCCAACGGTGCTTTGAGTCTTATCCATCTCAACTGACTCTCTTCAAAACATTTAAGTTATTTTTAAATTTTAATTTTCTAAAAAATGTCAAAAAGGACAAGATCTTAAAAGCCACATGGAGTCGATTAGTATGTGTCCACACATTTAGGACACACAGCACACTGTTACATAAGATGCCTGGGAAATCTCAAGGTCAAGAGTATGCACTGTGAAATTAGAAGAATATTGATTTATTTTGTTCTTCTGGTTCATCAAAGCAACATATATAAAAGTGTTTTCTGGGGCCTATGTGTAAGGTTGAAACAAGATTATAATCCATGTTGCCTAAGGTTGTCTGAGAAAACAGTAGGGAAGTTCTTCTGACCTATGGGCCAAATTCTACTGCTTCTTTTGCAAATATTAGAACATAACCATGTTCATGCAGTTATACTATATATGTATGATAGCTTTGGGAGAAAGTAATGAAATTAAATAGTTGCTTCAGAGACTGCCAGGCTCACAAAATCTAAAATATTTTTTAGTTGGCATTTATAGAAAAATATTGTTGAACTCTGGTTTAGAGAAGTAGGCAGATTTAAGCAAAAGGGGCTGTAATTATGATTTGATTCTTTGAAGCTAGAGAAAGAAGGAAGCATGAAAATAGAACAAGGTGACCATTCCTATGGATATGGAGGGTGTAGCTGATACAACAGAGACACTTAGAAAATTTGAGAGAATCTGCTTGCTTTGTCTTTCTTTTCATATGCTTGTAATATTAACTATGATCACCCCAGTCATACTGATGGTTTCTGTACCTTTCTTCTTACTGTCTATTCACTAGTACAGGCAGGATGAGAAGTGAATTATTAGTTGAAGGAGAAGGACAAGTAACACTGGGAGAAAAGAGAAGGTAATCTCACCCAGGAGAGCCTGCCCCTGTCCAAATTTTAATCAAAATAGAATATTTATTATCCCATAGGTTTCAGTATTTTAATTATTCAAAGGAGTCAGTGCTTTTCAACCTAATGACACTTTGAAAAAAATTACACTCTATAATTAGCCAAAGGAAGCACATATTAAACCCACAATTTTATTCAAAGTAAAGGAGTCCTCTGGAACAGGTGCCTACTGTTGCTACTGAGGTTTAAATGTTCAGAAACATCAGGAGTCTGCAGTTAAAACATTTGCAGATCCAAACTTGCCACATGGGATATTGATGAATATTATAAATCAGGACAATTTCTCCTTGAGAATTTCAGTTTGCTAGCATATCACTAGGTAAAGACAACTCCACAGAGTACTTTGAAAGCACAGCAAAATTAAGTAAACCTTTTTTAACTGTACGTTGTGAGTTATTCATGCTTAATGCCATGTTACATTTGGTTATATTTCTCTCACTTAAGTAGTATTTGTCTCTTTTGTATTTTTTGAGATTATAATGGAATTACATCATTTTCCCCTACCCAGTCTTTCCTCCAAACGCTCTCTTGTCTCCATCCCTCTTTCCCTCTTTTATATTCATACCATCCTTTTTCATTTTCTTGTTAATCATCCTCCTCAAGCCACATTTTCCCAAGCTATGCATTGCCTGTGGGGCTTGTAAAGAATCTGCCAACAGTACAAAGTTGCCACATTCACACTGACTAAAGCACAACTCCACATCAAGTTTATTGTGAATCCACAGTGTACCGTCAGCTGTCACATGTATTGCATCATGTCACTTTGCTGCAGTCTTGATTTCCAGCATATAACATGACCGTGTTCCGTGCATGTCATCATGATAACATGCAACCAGTGACTATTGCTGAAAACACCATGGTTCTCACTTGAGAGGATTGCATGTTATGAATTTCACAGTTCTTACTGAACATTCAAAATGTCCTAATCTCTTAAAAACAAAGTGGATTCATTACATAGAGCACAATATTATTTCTTGGCATTTTAAAATAGTATGTATTTTGATTCTTTTAGAATATTTATTCTAAATATTTTATCTGCTGACATGAATATTTTCAGACAAAGCTATTGAATAAATTTTGACTTGAGATTAGGGCAAAATTTTTAGTAGCCTTTAAAACTGGCCTAAATTTACTTCTGCCATTTTGTATTTATATAACAGAATGGTCTCAGAAGGGCTAGATATACAATAAAGCTATTAATCAACTCCGAAAGACATTGAAGATGCTGTATATTCTAGACAAATATTCAACGAATGCTTCTTTTTATATACATGTATTTATATAAAAAAATCATATATATATTTGATCTTAGCCAAAAGGCTGAGAAGTGATACTTGGGAAAGGGATTCAGTTATACCTCATGTGGATATACCTGACCAAACTGACTCAATTTGGGATTCCCTGCCCTCTCTGGGGAGTGAGCAGGGAGGGTGAGGCTGTGGGAGGACTGGGAGGAGGGGCAGGAGAGGGAACAGCAGTGGGTATGGGCCCACAACTTTTTTAAATAAAAAGGAATTTATCTTCTGATTTTTTTCACAAAAATATAATATGGGCACCTAAAGAAATTATCTATTTTATTGTATTCTCACTAACACTCATGCATTTTTAAAAAATAATGTACTTTTAAAAATCTAACCCTACCGCCAGAATGAATCCAGGTCCTTACGCACCATCTGCCAAAAATGAGAACAAAGACCTAATCCATCAAAGTCCACAGTGCTGGAGAAGTCCCTAAATGTACTGACCCTGTTTTTTTGGCATCTGTAGTTCCACTTCTCGAAAACTGTTTTTTCTTACTGGGGTATGTCATCTCAGGATGTGGTTTTCATGCTAAACACCACTCTGCACAAGGCTCTAGACTGCACTCAGGTCCTGAACATCCAGTATAGTCACTACCCTGTTAATAAAGACTTTCTATTGACTTGAAAAAAAAAAAAAAAAAAAAAAAAAATCTACTCTTTGAGCTCCAATCCAGTGAGAGACCCTATCTCAAACAAGGGGACAATGGCTGTGGAGCAATATACCAGGCCTCATAGTCTCCCCAAACTAACGAACATGCACATGTGGAGATGCAAAACTGAAATAGAAAAAGAATAAGTAAAGAAATAGAAATACTGGAGAGATAGCTCAGTGTTTAAGAGAACCTAATTGTGATTCTAAATAGTCTTATGAATAAGAACCAGGATTGAGATATCAAGGTAAATGCTAAAAGAACAGAGAAGCAAAGGACCAAACATTTGAGACTTCTTACCTCTAGGAATCCTCAGACTAAGTGGGGGTCCATATCCTGTTTCTACCCATTTTATAGTCCTAGCTCCACATCCTGGGATTGAAGGCATTTAAATTAAAAGTGTGAACCACCACTCAGCATATGTGATTAACTAGTGGCTAATTCTGCCCCCTGATTTCCAAGAAAGCTTTTTCTGTCAGAAACACCAACAAAATATTACACAAAAGAATACTTGTTTCTTTTGCTGAAGACCTGGATTCAATTCCCAGCACCCACGTGATAACTCAGAACTATCAGTATCACCAGTTGCAGAGGATCCGATGTCCCTTTCTGGCTTCCACAAACACTAAGCACATACATGGTGCACATGTGTACACACAGGCAAAACACATGCATAAAAATATATCTTTAATTTTGAAAAATAAGAGCAAAGAGAATTTAGTAATGCTTGAGTTGGAAAAGGAGAAAAATTAAGATCAGAGAATTCTGTATAAAAGCATGAAGTCCTCTCAGGTGAATGTATTTGTACATGAGCATCAGTGTCAAAGAATACTATAAAGGAATAAAAAAGGAAAAAAAAAAAAAACCTGGTCTGAGTCAGCAAATATTCAGAAAGGTTTACCCTAAAGAAGTGGC
The DNA here is from genome assembly GCA_004025045.1 of Sigmodon hispidus. Taxonomy (NCBI): domain Eukaryota; kingdom Metazoa; phylum Chordata; class Mammalia; order Rodentia; family Cricetidae; genus Sigmodon; species Sigmodon hispidus. The sequence goes on along the minus strand of PVIH01009681.1, from coordinate 4,537 downwards.
ATGATAAATTAAAAGTACTGTAACAATTTAGAAAGTTCACCTTAGAGTTGAGGCATAATCTATTCATGTCTGTAAACTACCAGGGGTAAGAAATGAGCTTTATTTTTGTGGTTTAAGAAGGGCTGTTCAGCTGTAATTACCACAGGTCATTTGTCTTTGTGACAGATGGAGGTTCTGACATGACTCAAAAGGGTAATTTTACACCTTGACAGCACCAGGAAGATGGGTCAAAGATGCCCTGCACATCAATTTGGCCTGTTTTAGTGACTGATAACATATTGCTGAAATGTCTCAGCTTGATTTGCATTCTTATGAGGGTAAATTTCTCCCCATGTCCACAGCAGCATCTGTGCATACAGCTCTGAGAAGGAAAAAATGTTATCTTGATGGTCTCCTTAGATCAGCAACATCAAGTTGGATTCATTAGACTTGCAAGAAAATGACATAAAGCAAGGCAAAACTACATTTCAAAGGATTCTGAGTGTGGCTGCTGTGGGGGAGGTGGTGAGATGTAGAAATGCAAGCTTAGAAGCTGTGGAAGGAACAGAGCTGTGTTTCTGAATATCACCATGGTTACAGTCTATAAAAATAATGAGGAGAGAAAAATAAGAGCACTGGGGTTTGAACATTTTCTCCCTTTTTGACTGGTTTTTATCTACTTGTCTGATAAAATAAAAAGCTCCCTTGCTTTAGAATTATCTTGATTTAAGAAAAGACCAAAATCAAATTATACATTTCATCTTAAATGCTCATTGCTAAACATGCAGAATTGTATGTACGTTCTCTCCTCTACATACATCCTTGCTTAATGAATCATTGTAAAAATTTCAAGTCATTTTTAGTCTGACTGCTGAGCTACAATCAAATTTCAGTGATGACTTTATATCTTTCACCCACTCGCTGCTTCTCAGGCTCATTATCACTGATGCAATGGCATCAGTTCTGGAATTGTAATGTCTCATGCATCCAGCTGTGACCATTCATTCACTCATTGAATCTGATGGTGGTAAGCACAATAAGAAAGATGACTTAATGGATTTTAATGTTGACTGTTATGGAAACTATTCTGCAATTTTCATTACCAAGAGAAATCCCGGCTGAAATATTATTTCTGCTTCCCAAATGCTTCTGGTAAGCACCGAGACAAGGAGATGCATCTCTCACCAGCTGTGTCAACTTAATTGAGAAAAACTAAGTGCCTATATGCCTTTTATCTTTGCTAAATGTTCCACTTGATGCTGAAAGGACAAAGGGCATTCCATTTTCTCATGCTAATGAAAATGGTTGATATTTACTTAAGATCAGTGTTCTTACAGAGGATGAAAACTCATATATATAATATATATGTATATATACATATATATGTATATATATCAAAGGACATCAAGAACATGTTGACATAAGGGTTATTTTGAGCTTAGTACAGTTAAGAAGCAAGAGATGAGCCCTCTGTCATTCTTGAATTTGCCTTATATATGGACTTCAATGTCATGAGGATGTGTTACCAGATACAATTTAGACTTCCATCAGCTCCTGAAAAGGAATCTGAGCAATAAATGTTATAACAACCTTTAATTTCCACTATTTTGCCTACTATAGTATAATATATTATAATAGCCTTTCCACCATTTACCATACCTAAAAGCTCATTATATAATAATAGAGAGAAAATCAGGTTTTTGTTTTGTTGAGACAAGGCTTCTCTGTGTACACTGTCCTAGGGTTCACTTTGTAGACTAGGCTGTTCTTGAACTCACAGAGATCAATATGCATCCCAAGTGCTGGGATTAAAGGTGTGAGCAATCTCTACCTGGCTGAAATAAGCTTTTTTTGTTGTTGTCTTTTTGTTTTTAAATGTACCCAGAGTATACTGATGAAGAGTAACAGACAGACATAGTAGAGCTCTGAGATACAGGAGTTGTGATGGCCTGCAGGGTTCTTCATTTTCAAGGTCACCTAACCAGGGTAAAAGAAGTCACTTTTAGATTTCTTAGTTTTTCTTCTCACCACGTGCTTGAGAAGAGTTATGATTGGTTTAAGTTCTATCCTGGTTATTATGATGAGCCACTGAACATACAGTTTCTCAATTTCTTCCCTTGTCATTCTTGCTGTGCAAATGAGGGGAGCTTCATCTTATTGAGTTGATGCTAACCCTAACCTTAACCCTAACCCTAACCCTAACCCTAACCCTAACCCTATTTTACAATTATATTGGGTTTGGGTGGGATGGAGATGGAGCCTTGGCTGTCCTCTGTGTGGAGTGGAGCTTTCTGGACTAGACTTACATTGAAGTCTTTTTGATCACTCAGTTACACTCTTTCCTACACACATACTCTATCTCTGGTCATGTTACTTATTCAAAATTTATTATTTCTTATTAAGATGATATGCAAATTATTTAATGTAGCAATTTTTTTAAACTTCACATTGGTTTTGTTCTGATTTTCTTTCAATATATTATTCATTACTGCTCAGCTTAATTTTTTTCCATGTAGAACCTCCATCTCACTACATGACAAAAGTCAACTAATGGATAGGCTAAATAATGAAAAGGGAAGTAGTTAAACCATTGTGACTCAAGTGAGATTTTCTCTAAAATTTTGCATGTTGAATAATGGAAGAGTAAACAAGTTTGTAAAGCATAGGATAAGGCATTTTATAGTTTCACATTCTCCATCTCTGGGGTACCAGTATTAAATGGCAGGAGTGTGATGTGCGTTGACTACTGGAAAGGTCTTATTTCTTGACCACTCCCCTTCTAAAGGCTTATGATTTTGAAGTATACTTTTCCTTTAGAGACAGAATCTGGCTCATTCTGTAGCTCAAGATAGTCTCAAATCCATGGTCCTCCTACACTGACCTCCCCTGATGGCTGATACTCAGGTGTGAGCCATGATGCTTGATTGAAATCATTTTAAATTTGAGATTAAGCATGATTTTTCTATTGGGAAGATTTTAAGTTAAATAATGTTTTACTACATTTTGAATTTAAATATGTGTGTGTTGGATTATATACATATGTTTATCTGCATGTCTGTATTTATATATGTATTTGAAAGCCTGTATCATATATATATATATATATATATTTACGTACATGAGTAATATGTATAAAGGTTGCTAGTGTTCAAATGCCTTTATACATCCAAGTCAAACTGAATTTAGTGTTTCACTCAATGTACACATTTTGAATGAAATTTGCTCTTTGTCTCTTAAGATTTTTCATGTTTTTACTTGTCTATGAAAAATTTATTTTTGCCAGAAATTTATGTCATAAAGCTTTCTCCTGAAACATCCTCAAAAAAGATTGCTTTGATTTTTTTTATATTTCCGGTCCCTTGTCTCATCAATTTTCTCTGAGTTGTTCTTGATATAATTCTGCAACAATATAAGAAATTATGTAGTAGTCAACATATTTATTGTATTGATTAGGAAATTGTAGCATTACTATATTCCAATGACATTATATATACATATATATGATGGTTTATACATAAAATATTTATATATTAAGGAGGAAAATAAAGCAAGTAAAATTTCTTGTTGTAAGGGCAATTAAATGGAGGAATGAAGCAAGATCTTCAGGTAAAAAAAAACAGAACAAACAAACAAACAAAAAACCAGAACATTTATCCCAAGACTAAGAAAACTTGGTCCTTACCAGATACCAAAGAGAGCACACACAGCAACAATATGCCTTTCATGTTGGCAGCCAAAATTAAGTAGAATTCTCAGACATGACCTGGGTCTTGACATTTGTATTGGTTACTTTTCTATTGCTATGATAAAATACCATAATTGAATGATTGAGGTTAATTATAGAAAGAAGGGTTTGATTATCTTAAGGTTCCAAAGAGATAAAAGTGGGTCATGGTTGATAAGCATGACAGCATCCAGCAGACATGTTGGCTGGAACATAATCTAGAAGTTCACATCTGAAACTGTAAGCAAGAAGCAGAGATTAACTGGGAATGTGAGTATCTTTGAAAGCTGAGAACCAATGTACAATGCCATAATTCCTCTACCATTGCCTCACCACCCAAGCCTCTCAGGATAACACAAATAACCAGGAACCAAATATTTAAATGCTGGAAGCTATAAAGGACATTTTCATTTAAATTGCCATGTTGATATTTTGGAAAGAAACTAATCAGAATGATATCAATACATATTTTATTAACAACAGCAGCAACAAAATTCCAATCATTCAGATCTCAGAAGAAAGATGAGACTTAATGAGATTTATCAGAGTATTCAGCTACCATTTATCTAGATTCTTAAGCAATTTCTTTTTTTTTCATTTTTTTCCTTCTTTATTTTGTATTTAACAAAAAACATTAACATGAATTTAAAATGAGGAAAAGTTAACAATAACTATGAACAGGATAAGAATCATAAGCATGGCTTATCAAGGGTGGTAATGCAAATAAGATTGCTACACATATATTTACTATGTGTTCAGCTTTCCCTCTGAAATTTTTTTTCCCATCCCTGTATATCCTCATTCAAGGTCCCTTCCCCCTCCCACCACATCTTG
>PVIH01009680.1:0-80637 GCA_004025045.1 Sigmodon hispidus | reverse complement strand
CTATTGCAAAACGGGTGTTTATCCAGGTACTCGTACACTATTTTTTTGTACTGCTGGTCTTACCAGGAACATTTTCTTTTATTGTTACTTGCTTTTTAAACTTTGTTTAGCCACTTAAAGAAAATCTGCTTATGGCACAATTTGCCTCAAATCCATTCCAAGTTGTATATTTGTTTTCCAATAAAAAAATTACAATTTAAAAAAATAAGAAAAAAAAAAGAAATGCCTAAAAAGGTATAAAAAGCTTACAGAACACCAGATAGACTAACGCCCCCAAGTCTGCTTGCCACATAATAATCAAGCCACTAGACCTACAGAATATAAAAAAAAAAAAAAGAATACTAAGAGTTACAAAGAAAAAAAGCCAAGTTACCTACAAAGGCAGAACCATCAGAATAACACCCGACTTCTCAATGGAGGCTGTGAAAGCTAGAAGGTCCTGAACAGATGTTATAAGAACACTAAAAGACCATGAATGCTAGCCCAGACTACTATACTCAGCAAAACTTTTAATCACCATAGATGGAGTAAATAAGGTATTCCATGACAAAACAAGATTTAAACAATATCCACAAATCCAGCCCTACACAAAGCTATATAAGGAAAATTCAAACCTAATGAAGCTAGATACATCCACAAAGCCACCAGCAATAGATCATCCCACAGAAGCAAACTTCAAAGAAGCAAATCCCCAAAATAACAGGAATTAACAGTAACTTGCCATTAATATCTCTTAATATCAATGAACTCAATTCACCTATAAAAAGACAGGCTAAAACAATTAATACAAAACTGGATCCATCCTTCTGCTGCATACAAGAGACATACCTTAACTTCAAAGACAGACACTGGCTCAGAGTAAAGGGTTGGGAAAAGACTTTACAATCAAATGAACCTAAGAAACAAGCTGGTGTAACCATCCTAATATCTAAAAATATAGACTTCAAATTAAAATCAATCAAAAGAGATCAGGATGGACATTACTTATTCATCTCAGGAAAAGTTCATCAAGATGAAGCTTTAATCCTGAACATTTATGTCCCAGCACAAGGGCACCCACATATGTAAAAGAAACATTACTAAAGCTTAAATCTCACATCAAACCCCACACATTAATAATGGGAAACTTTAATACCCCACTCTCACCCACAGATAGGTCTACAAGACAGAAACTTAACAGAGAAATAAGGGATCTGATAGATGTTATGACTCACATGGACTTAATAGATATATATAGAATTTCCCACCTAAACAAAAAAGGAATACACCCTTTATTTAGCACCCCATGGAACTTTCTCTAAAACTGTTGACATACTCAGTCATAAAGCAAATATAAATAGATAGAAAAAATGGGAATGACTCCTTGTATCCTATCAGACCACCATGGACTAAAGTTAAGCATTCAACAACAACACAAACCACAGAAAGCCTACAAATTCATGAAAACTAAACATCTGTCAATTGAACCACCTCTGGATCAAGGAAGAAGTAAAGAACGAAATCAAAGACTTCCCAGAATTCAGTGAAAATGAAGCTATAACATACCCAAACTTATGGGATACAAGGAAAGCAGCATTAAGAAGAAAATTCATAGCACGAGATGCCTACGTTAAAAAAAAAAAAAAAACTTGGAGAAAGCTCACACAAGAGACTGAAAGCTGAAGAACTGTTGTAGTATGTTTTTTTTTTTTTGGACTGTTTTGGGTCTGGAGGTTTGTGTCTGGTGCGCATGCGGCGTCGGCGGTTTGGAACTTGGTCTGCGCGCCCGAGGCTTTTGTCTCCCAAAAGAAATGAAATTATACGCTTATATATTTTATATTGTTTGGCCTATGTCTCAAGCACATTGTTAGCTAGCTCTTTTATTTTAATTTAACTCATTTTTATTAATTTGTTCACCACGTGGCTCCCAGTCCGTGGCTAGCCGGTACTTTTACATGTTTGTTTTTCTTGGGGGTCTGATCGAGAGTGACTAACTCTACTCTCTTTTTATTTGGCTGCCTCTGATTTTTTATCTACTTTTATGGTGGCGTGCAGGGGCGCAAACAGTTTTTTATTTACATCATGTAGAAAACATTCTACCACAAAGAACAATTAGAAGCAAACTTATCCAGAAGGAGTAAACAACAAGAAATAAATGCAGGGATGAAATCAATAAAATTGAAACAAAGAGAATATAAAGACTTAATGAATCAAAGAGTTAGTTCTTTGAAAAAGTTAACAAGATAGATAAACCCTTATCAAACTAACCAAAAAGCAGAGAGTATCCAAATCAACAAAATCAGAAATGAAAAGGGGGACATAACAACAGACCCCCAGGAAATCCAGAGAATTATCAGGTCATATTTTGAAAATCTGTATTCCACAAAAATGGAAAACCTAGAAGCTTTTTGGACAGGTACCATTTACCAAAATTAAATGAAGACCAGATTAATTACCTAAACAGACCTATAACCCTAAAGGAAATTGAAGCTGTCATTAAAAGTTTCCCAAGTAAAAAAAGCCCAGGTCCAGATGGTTTCAGTGCAGAATTCTACCAGACATTCCAAGAACAATTTCTACCATTACTCTTCAAACTATTTCACACAGTAGAAACTGAAGGAATATTGCCAAATTCCTTTTAAGAGGTCACAATTACCCTAATACCCAAGCCACTCAAAGACTCAAAGAAGAACTACAGGCCAATTTCCCTCATGAATATAGATGCTAAAATTCTCAACAAAATTTTGGCAAACCGTATATGACAATATATAAAAAATATCATCCACCATGATCAAGTAGGCTTTATCCCAGAAATTCAGGGATGGTTCAACATACAAAAACTGTAAATGTCATCCATCATATAAACAAACTGAAGGAAAAAAAAACCATATGAACATATCCTTAGACACTGAAAAAGCCTTTGACAAAATTCAACACTCCTTGGAGAGATCAGGAATACAGGGAAAATATCTAAATATAATAAAGGCAATTTACAAGAACCAACAGCCAACATCAAACTTAATGGAGAAAAACTCAAAGCAATCCCACTAAAATCAGGAACTAGACAAGGATGTTCTCTCTCGCTGTATCTATTCAATATAGTTCTCGAAGTTTAGCTAAAGCAATAAGAGAACGAAAGGAGATTAAGGGGATAAAAATTGGAAAAGAAGTGAAGCTATCTCTATTTGCAGATGATAAGATTGAATACATAAGTGACCCACAAAATTCTACCAGGGAACTTCTACAGCTGATAAACACCTTCAGCAATGTAGCAGGATATAAGATTAACTCAAAGAAATCAGTAGCCCTTCTATACACTAAAGATAAAAGGGCTGAAAAAGAAATAAGGAAAACATCACCCTTTATGCAAATCGCATTAAATACCTTGGAGTAACTATAACCAAAGAAGTAACAGATCTACTTGACAAAAATTTTATATCACTGAATTAAGAAATTGAAGAGGATATCAGAAAACGGAAAGATCTCACATGTTCTTGGATAGGTAGGATCAACATAGTAAAAATGGCAATTTTACCAAAAGCAATCTACAGATTCAATGCACTTCCCATCAAAATCCCAACACAATATTTTATGGACCTTGAAAGAACAATACTCAATTTCATTTGGAATAACAGGAAAGCCATGATTGCCAAAACAATTTTGCTCAACAAAAGTACCTCAGGAGGCATCACCATCCCTGACTTCAAGGTATACTATAGAGCTACAATAATAAAAACAGCCTGGTACTGGCATAAAAACAGACTTGTGGATAAATGGAATCAAACTGAGGATCCAGGCATTAACCCAAAAACCTATAAACACCTGATCTTTGACAAAAAGACCCAAAATATTCAATGGAAAAAAATAGTATCTTTAGCAAATGGTGTTGGCATAGCTGAATGGTAGTGTGTAGAAAAATGCAAATAGATCCAAGTCTGTCACCCTGCACAAAACTCAAATCCAAGTGGATCCAAGACCTCAACATAAACCCAACCACACTGAACTTGATAAAAAAGAAAGTGGGAAATACCCTCCAACAAACTGGCACAAGTGACTACTTCCTAAATATAACACCAGTGGCACAGACACTAAGAACAAAAATCAATACATAGGACTGCATGAAACTGAGAAGCTTCTGTAAAGCCAAGGACACTGTCAATAGGACAAAACAACAGCCTACAAAATGGGAAAAGATTTTCATTAACCCTACAAGTGTTAGAGGACTGATCTCTAAAACATACAGAGAACTCAAGAAACTGGAGCCCAAAACCTTGAATAACCCAATTAAAAAATGGAGTTCAGAACTAAAAAGGGAATTCTCAGCAGAAGAATTATGAATGGCTGAAAGTGCTCAACATCTTTACCCATCAGAGAAATGCAAATCAAAACAACTTTGAGATACCACCTGATACCTGTCAGATTGGCTAAGATAAAAGACAAAGATGACAGCCTATGCTGGGGAGGGTGCAGAGCCAGGGGACACTCCTCCATTGTTGGTGGGAGTGTAAGCTTGTTCAGCCACTCTGGAATGCAGTATGGCAGTTTCTCAGAAAACTGGGAATTCATCTCCTCAAGGAGAGTGTATTTAGACATAAAGCAAAGGATAACCAGGCTACAATCCACAATCCTCAAGTAGCTAGGCAACAAGAGGAACTTGAGAGACATCCATGTATCCTCTGGGAAGGGGAAATAGAGAAGATCTCCTGAGTAAGTTGGGATCATAAGGGGGAGCAAGCATGGGGAGGTGGAAACAAATCATGAGAAAAGGAAATGGTTGAGTGAGAGGAGCAACAGAAAGAAAGAACAAAGTAATGAATTATCTGGATAGAGGGAGGCATTGTGGGGCTAGAAAGAAACCTGGTGCTAAGGAAACATCTAAGAACCCACAAGATGTCCCCAGCTAGGACTCCAATCAACAGTGGAGAGATTGCCTAAACTGCCCTTACCCTATGGTCACCCTAATGTCATTATAGAAACTTCATACAGCAATGAATTGAGGCGGAAGCAGGGATCCATAGAATGTAGATGAGAGTCAAATATTGTGGGCAGTTTGTGGAGCCTCTTGCAGTAGTAGAACTAGAGTATGTTCCTGGTACAAGAACTGACATATTGAAGCCCATTCCCTACAGAGGAACACCTAACTCAGCCTTAATACTCAGGAGAGGGACTCGAACCTACCTCAACTGGATATGCCAGACTGAACTGACTTATCTTTGGATTCTTTGCCCTCCTTGGGGAATGGATGGAGAGATGAGGTGGGGAAGCTGAGGGAGGACTGGGAGGAGGGGAGGGAGGGGGCAATAAAGTTAAAAAATAAGCCATGTGGCAGTTTGTGCAGTATCTGGTAGGTAATGCAGCTCTGTGACAGGTTCGGCGTCTCCCGCATCTCTTACCCACTGTTGCCTTGATGCCAAAGAGGAAGGTTACCTCGGATAGAGCGGCGAAGGCAGGGCCCAAGTGACGCTCTGCGAAGCTGTCAGTCAAGCCTGCCCCAGCCAAGGTGGACTCGAAGCCAAAAAAGGCACTCGTGGGAAAGAATAAATCATCAGACAAAAAAAGTGCAGACAAAAGGGAAGAGAGGAGCAAAGGGCAAACAGGCTGAAGTGGCTGACCAGCAGACTACAGATGTGCCCGCAGAAAATGGAGAGGCTCAAAACCAGTCCAGCCTCTGAAGTAGAAGAGAAAGAAACCAAGTCTGACTAACCATCCATCATGTCTGTCAGTATCCCCGTCTCCCTTATTGTACAATCCAGAGAAATATTTTTATCAACTATTTTGTAAATGCAAGTTTTTTAGTAGCTCTAGAAACATTTTTAAAAGGTGGGGGGATTCAGAGCTGGACAAGGTGGTATACACCTTGAATTCCAGTACTCAGGGGGCTGAGGAAGACAGACCTGATTTTTTAAGAGGTTAAGTCACTTGCTGACTGTTTATTTTTTGATACAACCAGAAAATAGCAGGATACTGAGTCAGGAGAGGCTGTGACTGTCTCGGGGGTCACCCTAACATTCTGTAGAGGGGGCTAGTTTCATATCCTACAGCAGAAAGCATACTAAATGGTAATTTGGAGTCTCAGTCATGCATTTGTGTCTGGAATATTTTCAGTTAATATCTAGTCTCATGTTTCTAGTAGAACTGTTTCCTAAAGAACCACTCCTCAGCCCTTGCCCTGTCAGATGTCTCTGGTCATGGCAATCCATTTTCCTAACAACTGTAATAATGTGCTATGAAAGATTAAAATTTTGAGTATGTACTGTATGTGGCATAAAATTGTGAGTCAGTGGAATTGAGAATTGTGAGCATTTCATTATTATGTGAAGTCTTAGGGAAAACTTGGCCAACTTTGAGGGTTAGGAAATAAGTTTAAAGAGAAACAATATGTGTCTTATCATTGGAATAAGTTTAAAGAGAAACAATATGTGTCTCAGGTACGTGAACACAATATATGACTCATCAGAGTTTGGGTAAGTGTGTTAAGAACTGAAATGCCTGTGTACTCTGCTCCTCAAACAGTAAAATCTCAGTTGTGAAAACGTTTGAAAAAAAAATAAGCCATGTAAAGATAGAAAGAGAAAGGAAGGAAGGAAGAAAGAAAGAAAGAAAGAAAGAAAGAAAAAGAAAAAGATAAGATTGGGAATCAATTCTGATAATATTTTGCTAAATATTTGGTCTCTAGTTATTTTATTTATAAATTCAAACTTCAAGCATATTTTTGCACTTTTTGGTTTTTCAAGACAGGGTTTCTTTGTGTAACTGCCATATCTGTCCTAGAGCTCGCTCTGTGTACTAGGCTGGGCTCCAGCTCACTGAGATTGGCCTTGGGAGGCAGAGGCAGGCCTGGCTTGACTGTGGATGGATCTGTTCTCTGATATTACAGACTGATTTTATTAAATATAAAATATATCACCACAGGGAAGGAAAGGAAGAATAGGAAGAGTAGTTTCTACTAATTTTTAACCTTTCTTTTTTCCATTTAATGCATAATAATCCATGAAGAAAACATCTATTGTGCCCAACATTGAAATTCTACTATCTCACTTAACTCTATTCAGAGCTGGACAAGGTGGTATACTCCTTGAATTCCAGTACTCAGGGGGCTGAGGAAGACAGACCTGTGTTAGTTCGAAGCCAACTTGATCTGCATGGTGTGTTCTAGGCCAGCCAAGGCTGACTTATAAAGGAAAAAGAAAATCCATTCAGAGCTAGAGAAATGGCTCAGTAATTAAGAGCATTTACTGCTTTTGCAGATGCAAACTCTTACGAAGAAAACATAAAGCAGAACTAAGCAACAAACCAGGTAGGTCCACGTAGGTCACTTAAGGATTTTGATTTAAAACTTTTATGTGTAAATGTGGAGCCACTGGAGGATTTAAAGAGCCAATGTCATGATTTGACTTAGCCTATGCATTATTGCTGCAACGATGAGACTCCTGTATAGGATCAAGAGTGGGTAGCAAAGAAAGCTGATAGGCTACTGAACTGATCCAAACCAAAAATATGGTAACATAAAAAAGAGTGGCAGCAGCAGAAATGGAAAAAAGTAATCAAATTGTTGTATATTCAAGGTAAAACCAAAAGTTGACTAAAAGAGAGTCAAAGACTGACTCCATATTTTTTACCTGACTAACTTATATGCTGTAACTACAGACTACCAAGCAGTGAATAGAGGCAAGCAAAAAAACCATTACTCAGAAACAACAAATTGATTACAGCAGCACTTAGCATGGTGGTTCAGAGAAACTTTGTAATGTATAATGAACTATTTTTGTTGAATGTGCAGTAACAGTCCTTTTATACCCAATTCCTAGTCTTTAGAAAAGGAGTTATGAAACATTAAAAGGGAGTGACTATTGAGTTTGTTCTTCACTGTGACATACCTATCTTTATTGCACACATAAATGAAAATGTAAGGCACAGAGAAATATAGTTATTTCAAAGAAACATAATCATTTAGTTATTTAGTGTGATTACACACAGTAAGTAACAAGCAAGATGAGAAAGATAGGCTGAAAGTCAAGTCTGTCTTTCTCTGAAGAAGAATATAAAACTATCTTAACAGTTGTTTCCAACATAGACTGACTAGCTCCACATGAACTAGTCATTCCTCGGAATAGTGCAGGACCCATGACTGTTAGTCTAATTTACATAATACTCAAATTCTTACATAAAACGGCAGTATTTATATATATCATCACACTTATCTCCTTGTATACTTTAAATTCTCTCTGTAAGATTTACAATATCTGGTACAGTGTAATGCTGTATAAATGAGTGTTACATTGTATTGCTTAGAAAATGACAAAAAGTACATTAGAATTTTCAGTAACCATATTTTCACCGAGTTTTATTGATCCTTAGTTAAATCCACAGCTTCAGGACCCATAGATACAAAGAGATTTAAATGTATTTAATATCCTTAATGACCTTGTACTCATCTCTATGAGACTTACTCCTCCCATCCTCCTCTTTATTGAACTAAAAGTATATGCTCAGAACATGTTTATTACTATACAGAAGCACAGAAAACACTTCCTGAACATACAAACAAAGGCACTGCCTACTCTAACTATAAAAGTGTACCAATTATTTTGTTGTGCTAGGGAGTCAAATTTGTTTGATATAAATCCATTTATATATTGAAAAGGTAGTACAAAAGTGAATAACTCTAAACTATGACTATATAATCTATAGTACCTGAGTGTCTCCATGCCTCCTCTTTTCAAATGCCAGTCTTTCTTTTTCTGCCTTCTGTTCCCACTGCAGTTTTTCCAGTTGTTGTGTCATTATTGCTACCTTCCGTCTTACTTGTTCCTTAAGCTCTTTATAACGATCCAGCTATATAAACAGCATTGACAAATTACTCTCCTAAATGTAATTTTTGTATGACATCATGTTCTCATCAAAATCTTTATAGAAATTAGATAATTAGACATCTTCTCCAGGTAAAATATGTTAACTTAATATAAAAATCTCATTGTTAAAAGTTTTTTAGATAAAACAACAAAGTAATCAAGACAAACTTTTTAATAAGGTCTCTGACAGAAAATCTTGAAAGAAGCCAATCTGGACAACATGGTACTATTTTCTATCTTCCTAGTCACAACCTAGTGTATGTTGTGACACAAGGCTAGCATAAATCAATGAAAGAGGTGAATAATGACACTTTCATTGAAAGAATATTTGAAAACTGAGTTACATATTCTTAGTTTTACTGATTAATAATTTTAATCCTGTATACTCTATTACATTGACTATTAACACTGAACAGTTAAAATCATCTTAAGTAATTTCCTCTATCAATTAAATCTCTTTAAAGCTACATATATCGGATCTTTAAGTTTATATACTATCCAAGAAATAACTGTTTTATCTTTAAAGTAGCAACAATTACCTTTTATTACAGTATAATTCCAGGTGTTGCTGAGTTTTAACTAACTCATAAATGTTACAACACCATCTAACTATATAAAGAAAAATAACTTATTTTCAAGATTAAATTTAGATTCTGTGAACAGATTAAATAATTTTAAATTCCTACAATTTACATTTTAGAGATAAGCTCAACAAATTATCAGAGATAGCATCCTTTAGTTTTTCTTCTAATTAAAAAGAGAAAATGAAACAATAAAAAATGCTTCTAGTATTTTCATTTTTATTCACCTGACTATTTTCCAATTCAATGTCTTGCCCCCTCTGTAACATTTTTTCTTCCATCTGCTTCTCAAAACTTTTCCATGCTCTATTTAAATCAACCAGTTCTGCCTCTAAGGCTCGTATGTCCTCTTCCTGCTTAGAACATTGTTTTTCATTGTCTGTTATCAATTTCTTAGATAAATCCAATTTCTTGAGATGGTGAGAAGTATTTTCTTTAGCCTTAATATACTGAGGCCTCTTCTGATTTAAAATTGCTTCAAGAGATCTAAATGGGAAAATGAATTTTAAATCTTATTTTAGCATATAAAAGCAAGTAATTAACTGATTACTTATATTTTTGTTTTTAGAGACAGAACCTCACTATGGAGCCCTGGCTGGACTGTAATTAGCTATGTATACAAAGCTGGATTTGAATGCAGAGATCTTCCTGTTTCCCATGAGCTGAGAATAAAGGCATGAGCAGCCAAACCTGGCCAAAAGAAAAGTAATTTTGATCAAATATTTAAGATTAAATTCTAAAAATTAATTTGCAGAGATTGTTAAGCAGACCTGTAGTTGCCAGAAGTTGGGAAAGGGAAAGAGAATGAGTTGAGCAATAAAAGTAGAAGGGTATACAGAGAAATCCTGTCCCAGAAAAATAAACAAAACAAAGATAATTATACAGAAGCACTGTATTCTAGGTATAAAATTGTTTCTCAAGAGGAAATGGGCTGACTGTTCTGATATTGCTGGAAATGACTGTTGAAACGGAACACTTAAACCAGTAGCAGAAAGCAGGCTTTTCATTGTCAAAGAGGAGTTTCTAGATAAGAAAATGGCCAAAATAACCCACGTGGTAACAGATTAAAGTTGGAAAACATCAGTATGGTTCATTTTTTATCTTGATATGAATACAGACATCTATCTATGAGATTATTTGTAGAAATGTACATATATGAATGTTCCTGTAATACAGTTGGTAAGTGACCAGTATTTATACATAAATGTGTATATACAAGTTAGAATATCCATACCTCCTAATCTGCCAGATTAGACAGTCTAGAAGCAGCATTAATGACCACTCTTAGCATGAAGATGTGAGATCCTAATACTATTCTCTAATTTTTAAAAGGACGAGTCCTTGGAGGAGTGACTGGCTGCTAGACCTGAAACAGGTTCATAAAACTGAAAAGGTTATTAGGACTACATCAAACAAGATGAGCCTGGAGCATTTTGCCAGAAAGTAAAGAGGTGCTAAACAAACAAAAAATCAAAATGATATGATGTGTCTGAGGGGTATGTGAAGCATAAATATAATTAATCTTACTAATAAAAACCAGGAATCAGATATCAGGGTAAAACCTAAAAGACCAGAGAAGTATGAGAGCAGCCACAGTCAGTTCCTTCCTATTCTGTTCTTCCAGGCTGAAAAGGTAGAAATCCTGTCCCTGCTTTATCATTTCCTGTTCCTCTCTGTACAGACCTACAGACTTCTATGGCTAACTAGTGGTTAGCTCCACCCTCTGAGTCCAAGCAAGTTTTGTCATAACATAAACAAAATATTACACAACAGATATGAGAAACAATTCAAAGAATTCCCAGTGGCTATAATGGGAATAGCTGCCACAATAAAATAAACAATACAGCACTGAGTTATAATTCCAGATAAAAAATATATCTAAATACATAGTCATACAAAAATAAAGAATCTGAGGGTGGTGACACATACCTTTAATACCAGCACTTAGGAGGTAGAGGCAGGCAGATCTCTGAGTTCAAAGTCAGATTGGTTTACAGAGCAGTTCCAGTACAGCCAGGACTATACAGAGAAACTATGTCTTGGAAATAACTGAGATAAATCTCCTGTGTAGAAATACAAATATACTACATGGACCTTGCCTCAAACTGGAGAAACTCTTACCTCCATGTCAGCTGTGCTGAAACAGAGGACTAACTTTACTGCAGAGAAACTTGACATACACAATCTTAGTCAGGTAATCAAAGTCAACATTAATAATGATATTATATTTATATGTGCACAGGTTATGTCTAGAATATGCTGAATGACATTTTACTTCACCTTCAGAAAACAAACCAAGAAAAAGCTTACAACAATATTTCTTCAAAACTGCCATGCTAATAAACTGTCACAGTCCAGAATCCAAGAACAAATAACTAAATGTAATGTGGCATTCTGGGCCAGAAAAAAAGATGTTATATAAGCACTAAGAAAATATGAATGAAATATGTATGTAACTAATATGTACCAATACCGATTTATAAATTCTGACCATATTAATGTAATATATTAGTAGTAGGAGAAATAGCATGGGAATATGGGAGAAAGGTGCCATATTTATAGTTTTTTTGTATATTTAGAGGCATTCCAAACTAAATGTACATTTTATAAAGTCAATTTCCACCAGGGAAGGTAGGGCACACTCTTTATCCCAGCACTCTGAAAATCAAGGGCAGGCACATCCCTGTGAGTTTGAGGGCACTCGGGACTAGCTAGAGTGAGACCATGTCTCAAAACAAAAAAAGAACAAAACAAAATAAATAAATACAAATTATAGTGGAATTATGTTATGTTGCCACTGTTTCCTGTCATTGTAAATATCTGTCATGCCTATGGGTTTAATAAAAGCTGATTGGCTAAAGGCAGACAGGAAGTGTGGGTGGGGCCACCAAGCTAAAAAAACTCAGGAACATCTCAGAGCAGACGCAGAGGGCCAGGCAGAGCCACCAGACAGATGCCACCAGGATGTGACAGAGGCACAAGGAGGAGACAGCAGCAGAAGCTGAAATGCTGCTCTGAGGAAAGATATTGAGCCACATGGCTGAACATGGGTTAGCTAGCTAGAAACATGCCTGGGCCCGAGGTCAATCAGCATAAAAATAATACAAACTGTATGTGACTATTTAAGGCTAAGTGGGGCTGAGAGTGGGACCAAACATCTGGTCCAAGTTGGGATAGTCTAGGCCAAAACCTCTTACAAATTTTAAAAAGTTAATTTGCAGGCTGGAAATATAGCTTAGTGGTAAAGTATTTGCCTAGCAAGTGTGAAAGTCTCATTTCTGTCCCCAAAACTGTCTCCCCAAACATATTAACTTCTAAAGTGTCAATTACATTTTCTCAATGTACATAAAACTCAACCACTGAACCAGAGAAATGACTCAGTGGGTAAAGATACTTTCTGACAAAATTAACCTCAATTCAATTCCCAGAACCCACATGGTGAAAGGAGAGAACTGACTTCTGTAGTTTGTCCTCTGACCTCCACATGCATATTGCAGTAAGCATGAGCTGCCACACACATGTACACACAGAGAGATTAAGTAAATGTCGTTTTTTAAAAAGCCTTTTAAAAAAGCCTAACTGCTAACATCTATTTTAAAAACTTACTTCAGTTCTTTTTCTGTTTGCTGTAGTTGTCTAGTTAACAAGCCATGATCCTTTTTCTTAGCTTTAATTATGTTTTCATGGTGAGAAAGAGTGTCTTTTACAACACTCAAATTCCTGTCCATATGCTCTAATTCCATCTTCAGAACATTAATTTTTTCCTCATTATAATATAGTTGGAAAAGCATTAGTTGTATCTTGTTTATTTTCAATTCTTCAAGAAGATTTTGATAATGTTCTGCCTATAAAACAATACAAAAAAAGGTAAAAGGGTATACATTTAAGCTTCTGTTCATGAACCCAACTATTGTATCAGCATATCATCACTAAAGAAATTTGTCATAGAAAGAATTACCTCATCCTCACCTTTTCCCTATCGCTTTTTGGAGACAGGGACAAGGTCTCATGTAGTCCAGCTAATCTCAGACCTGCTATGCAGCTAAGGGTGACTCAGAACTCCTGATTTTCCCATCCATCTCCCAAGTATACCACCACATCCATCCAAGAAAGATTATTCTTGACAAAAGTAGAATTATTTGAAGGTTTCTTAATATACTTCTAAAATAAAACAACCACCAAAAAAGGAGTCTGCATTCGTGCACTCAGTGACCAAGTTGTGACAGTGAAGTGGTGTGGTGATATACTGTGTATCTCATAAAGTTTGCCTAAAGATCAGAGGACAGACTCAGGCTCAGATGTAGTCATAAAGGTCAGGGAGTGGTGATACACACATCTTTAATCCCAATACTAGGAAGTTTGAACAAGAAAGTGATATTGCTGGGCAGAGAAAGGTTTAAAGGCAGGAGGAGACAGAGCTCAACTCCTTCCCTTTCAGCTAAGGACTCAGAAGAATCTGGTCTGAGAATTCATGGAGACAGGATATATCCCTTCCAGCTGAGGAGTTGGCAAGGTGAAAAGTGGCTGTGGCTTCTTTCTGTCTCTCTGATCTTCAGGCAAACTTTATCAGATATACAATATATCACCACAAAGTGGCACCTGTCAACATGTGTCCTCAGAAAGTCTGACAAGTTCCTTAACATTGCTGGAATCATTTTCTTTACTGTAAAATGAAAGGAGCATTATATAAATAGATCCCTAGCCACTTTACAGTGATTCCAAGTAGAATTCCTGCTCTGAAAAGTAATTTTTACATTGATAAAACTAATATGACTTAGTATTTTAAATTACAAATGAAAAGAAAAACTCTATTTTTTATTTAATTATTTGCCTTGGTGTTTGCCTGGAACTGGAACTACAGACAGTTGTGAGCTGCCATGTAGGTGCGGGGAATCAAACCCCGGTCCTCTGGAAGAGCAGTTGGTGCTCTTAACCACTGAGCCATCTTCTCCAGCCCGGACAAATTGTCTTAACATTTGTTCTAGCAATAAAGAAAACAAGGAAGTGGGCCACCACTTCATGGGGTGGGGTCTTAGTCAACAAAGTTTCACTAGGATATTATAAAAAAATTGTAATCAGGAAACTAGACTATGAAAATGTTTTTGGGGGCTGGAGAGATGGCTCAGAGGTTAGGGGCACTGACTGTTCTTCCAAAAGGACCTGAGTTCAATTCCCAGCAAAACCACATGGTGGCTCACAACCATCTATGATGAGGTCTGGTGCCCTCTTCTGTAAAACTGTATGCATAATAAATAAATAAATCTTTAAAAAAAAAAAAAAAAAAAAAAAAGAAAATGTTTTAAGTTCTGCTATTCCATAAGCTGTTTCAGCATGCTCTAAATACTATATTCTGACTTACTGTCCACCCTTTTCACTAAAAAAATACAAAACATATACAAATGTTCACAATATGAAGAAACTGAGCAATATTACTAATAAAAAATATATCCATCTTTCATTTATTATCTCAAGTATGTACTGAGCTACACAGCAGATCCTGCCTCTGCCTCCCAAGTGCTGAGATTAAAAATGTGTACCACCAAGCCTGGCTAGTAACTTATAATTTTAACAGATTTTTTTTTTTCTATTTACTATGTACTTACTACTGGTAACATCTTCAGGACACCTTACCTCTTCTTTCTCGATTTTTGCATGCTTCCGCTCTGCAGCTACATTTTTTTTCCTATTAAAATGGAACTGTGCATCTTCTTCAGCTTTTTGTAACTTCTTTTTCTTTGCCTCATATTCTCCTATAAATTCTCCTGAAGCACTGATTTCTTCAAAAAATTGAGTTCTCTCTTTGGGCTTTTTCATAGAAATTGACTCTACAGTTCCCTATTAGGAACAGTAAAGCAAAAGAGCATGTAAAATATGGTAACATGTTTTAAAGCCAAACCAAATAAATGAGTATAACTACTTACCTGAAAAACTAGGCAGTTCTGTGCTTTGACTATTATGCCTATCTTTTCCAACTGTGCTACATATTCCGAACGACTTACAGGTTTATCCCCAAAATGAAATTCTGAGCATCCTCCTAAAATAAACAAAACAAACAATTATAGAATGACTTTATTGAACTAGTTTTACAATAATATAACTAACATATCTATATTAATACTGTATAAAAATATTACATACTAAAAATCATTTCACGGTAGTATCAGAAAGTTTTTTTTTTTAAAGATTTTTATTATGTATACAGTGTTCTGCCTGCATGTATGCCTGCAGGCCAGAAGAGGACACCAGATCTCATTAAGATGGTTGTGAGTCACCATGTGGTTGCTGGGAACTCAGGACCATTGGAAGAGTAGCCAATGCTCTTATTCATTGAGCCATCTCTCCAGCTCTAGATAAAAAGTGTTTTATCTCAAAGAGTTTATATCTTAGAGATATAAACAAAATATTCAATACAATAAACAGCATGTGAGGAAATGGTATTTGTAAGGATGAGATGTTTCTGCATACGGGGAAGTTATTACAATTTTGAATACAGTGAACTAAGAAATTTTTATTGAAATGGGGAATTCTCAGCTAAAAAGCCAAAAGATAGGTAAGGTGACATGGCCCAGAGTTTGGATCACTTGAACTTGTATTAACAGCATGATGACAGCCCATAACAACCAATTAATGTCCAAAAGGTGTGAGAAAATTGGCCAATGACTACTCCAAGTGGTAAAATGCAGAAACACTTAAATTATATATCTAAAAATATATATAATTTTAGTGATATAATTTTCATACTTTAGAAGTGTAGTAAAGTAAGACATGGAAACACTTATGTGCAATGTCTGCACTTGAGAGCTTAAGTAGGACTGTGAACTAAAGGTCAGTTGGACTATATATATCAAGACTGCCAAGAAAGGGAGGGAGGGGGAGAGAGTGGTGGTAATTATCTTAGTGAACTAGAAAGAAAACTGAAACAAGTAAAAACAATAAAACATATATATATACTTTTCATGACTTTATAAGTTGTTACATGATACACTTATTACAGTTGAGCCATAAATGTTTACTACAGTAACACAGGGAATTTGTGAATAAATATAGAAATAAAAATGTTATTCAAATTGCTTTTAGGTGTATACAAGCCAAAAATAAACTTATTTACTAAGAAAACAAGTACAGAGAAGCAGAGAAAGAAGTTTTATGATGTCTCTATTTAGAGATAGGCTCCCAGGCTGGATGGCTCAGTGGTTAAGAGCACTGACTGTTCTTCCGGAGGACCTGAGTTCAATTCCCAGCAACCACATGGCAGCTAACAACTATCTGTAATTCCAAGATCTGACACCCTTACATGCAGGCAAAACACCAATTCACATAAAATTAAATAAATATTAGAGATAGGCTCCTTCCTTCATCTTAAGCAAATATCCAAGTATAAAAATGTTACTTGATAGAGTAATGAAAAAGTGAGTCTGCTTAAGCAAGACACTTGACAGGAAATAAAATAGGTTCTCTTATTTGCTTCTAAGAAAAAGAGTTTGTTACTCACCTACGCTGGTGATTAGTAAGTCTCACACTTCGAAGAAAAAGCAGGCAATCAGACCCTAAACTAAAATTCTCTCTTTCCCCCTCTTCCTCTCCCATACACACACAATTACCTCTGATAATCCTTGTAAATGTTTTCTCTTCTCCACTGTCCTCTATGTATATAATTTTCACACTTGCAGAAGAAGAAACAGGTTTTCCAATATGAGCCCCATGAATAAGTTCTTGAATATTTTTTACTCTTAAATTAGTTGTTTTTTCTCCCATTACAAAACTAAGTGCATCCATTACATTAGATTTCCCTGGAGAAAAAAAGAAGATAAAAATTCTTTTTGTTGCTAGTGGTGGTTTTTCTTTTTTCTTTTTTTTGTCTGTACTTTCTTTTATTATCATAATAGTCTTTGCATCAAGGTACATAGCAATGATAGCAAGTTTCTTTTTAAAGCTTAGTATTAAATATTAAATATCTTCCCCACTTTAATTTTACATTACTCTGCCAAGAAAAAAAAAAGTTTTAAAGTCAAGTTACTTGAAGCCTGGACGTACTTCCATGATTAGTCGGGCTACATAAAGGCGGTGGCTTTGTTTGTCCTGCATTTAAAGCAGATCTAGGCCCTAGAAAGACGGGACCAGGTTATAATTGTTTTCAAAAAGTGTGCTACAAAAATGGATGGCCTGTTATCAGCCAGGATACAAAGGAAGGAAGGATACAATAAGGGAGGGATATTTTCTCCAAGAAAAAAACAAAACATAATTTCTGAAGAATCCCAGTTCATATTTTTTCCCCCCAAAGTGGCTGGAGGAATGGGTGAAATCTCAACATGAGCTTCGAAGTTCTGTCCTTGAAGGACCAGTGGTCCTTGCTGAGGTGACAGCTGAGGAGGTGGTTCCCCCAGGGAATGGAAGGGGGAGGCCTATTGCCCAGTGGCTGTGACAGTGAGCTGAAGCTGACTGGAACTCAACTCTCTAAGAGGTTCCTTTTAGAAACAGACAACTCAGACTCTCCCTCTTACTTCAGCAAAGACGTTATTTTTAAAAGCACTTAGGAAGTTCCTCCTCCACCCTCAGGTGGGAAGGCTAGAGAAGGGAGTCGTCAGTACAGCTGCCTTCTAGGCTGTAACGGAATTCCTGGAGGTTGGAGACCCTAACCCTAACCCATAGAAGTGGACGAAAGCTGCGGCCACCAGCTGGTGGTGGTTTTTCAAGACAGGGTTTTTTTGTGTAGCCCTGCTTGTCCTGGAACTCACTTTGTTGACCAGCCTTCCCTTGAACTCACAGAGATCTGTCTGCCTCTGCCTCCTGAGTGCTAGGATGAAAGGCATACACCATCATCACCCAAGATTCATTTTTAATGACCCAAAAACCTTCTGAGAGCCAAAGAAATCACACCACCAATAGAAGTGAAACATAGCCAATATGCAAGCCTCTGAAGTCTAGTCTGGTCAATGTCCAAAATCTATGTGATTGAGAAACTCCAGGTAGGTGGACTGTTTCTCTCATGTTAGCTGTGGCAAAGAGGTGTAAATGTAAGGATATAAACACATGAATCAAAAGCTAACTAAATAAAATTAAACAAAACATGCACCTCAGTTCTGTGTGATACTGGATATCACACAGGGCAAATCACTTAAGCTCTCTATTTCAGTAACTCCCATTTTATAAATAGGGAAATGTTTTAACAGTACCATACCCTTCTATATTTCAAAGACTTAAAAAGCTAGCTGAACTAGCTAAATGCTAATTGAATGTAGGATCTTCTCAAGGTATAAACTGAGACTGCTAGAATCTTAATGATTTTTATACTTGGATCTTGGCAGGGTTTTTACAATTTCTTGGTAAGAATGGCTCTTGATACCTAAACTTGTTAAGACATGACGAGGATTAAATATGTGCTTCCTTCCTACGAGTTTGGTATTTGGGTATGTGCTAGGTACAGGGCAGGACCATATACCAATAAACACCCCATGAATTGAGTCCATGAGGTTTCTTGGTGGCATTTCAACATGAAAACCCACAGGGCAATTTACAAACTGCCTGTGACTCTACCTCCAGGGGATCTGACACCCTCACACAGACATAAATGCATGCAAAATATCAATAAAGTAAAAATATATATATTTTTTCCATTCAATTAGTGTATGTGTCCAAAAGATTTTTTTTATTTTTCTTTTTTGATACAGGGTCTCACTATGTGACCCTAGCTGCCCTAGAACTCTATGTAGACCAGGACAGCCTCAAACTCACAAATCCACCTGCCTCTGCATCTTGAGCCCTGGGATTAAAGGCATAGACCACCACACCCAGGTTAAAAGGTTGTATTTTCTTAAGACAGTCAGGTAATAAGTAAAAAAGACAATTATATTGTATGGTAATAAATGTCATGGAAAGAAAACTGGGTGATGAAAGAGTGGAATAACTGGGAGAGAAATGTAAAGTGCTAATCTGTCAACTAGTGTTAGGAACCATGTGTGATTTAAAAAAAAAAAAAAAAACCTGAATAAACAAACCAAGCCAAGAGACTGAGGATATCTGCTATGAATAATTTAAAAAGAACATTAGGAAATTAGCTATTCTGAAAGAGCTATATTTTAGGCTATGATCGCTTAATACTAAGATTTGAAAAACTATAAAGGTTATATTACTATTTTTTCAATCTTTTTTATTCCAACTCCTCAAAACAGAATTCTGTATCTGTATTCCTTTCCTAGTTAAAATTCTCAAATGTCTCTTTAATCTCTTAACCCTTACAATATTCATTCATCCTACAAACATTTTCTGAACAGGTACCTGTTCGGGCATTTTGTTAAGTACTGGGATTAAAAAGCAGTAACATATAGGGTTTTGTCTAAAAAAAATTAATGGAGGCCATAGTTTTGAACTATCCTCATAACTAGATACCAGATTATGAGACCAAATCAAATAAAATAACTCATATAAGTTCCAGTATCTATCAAACTGAACTTTTAAGGAAGCAAGTAAACCTCCACAAAGACTGGCTTGTCCTGAAAGCAGGAAGCTCACAACAATACATTAGAGTTCAATCTACCTCAGCTGAGTATGAGGAAAGTAACCTGTTATAACTTACTGTTGGCCAATCCACTTTTATTGTTTTTATAAAAGCCAACCATTCTGTTATCCTTAGTAGAATAATCATTCTACCTCATACAATGTGATGTGCTCTGATGCTACGATGACAAACGTCAATTAGCTCTCTTTAAATCTGTTGTAAGTTTTCTTTTCACTGCTCTAAGGTGTTTACAGTGGGAGAATCAGTTTGTTGAACCACTTTTAGTGAACACCTGCCATCTGTTATTTTTTGCAACAATTTTTTTGTGAAATTGGTATTTGCATTTTACAAATGAGTCAACATGTTTTAGAGTGAACTATTTGGTTCCCAAAATACATGCTGTTTCTAATAAATATAAAATTTCATAGTATAATAACTTGTAAGGGAAAATGTGAAACACCACAGAAATGCCAATAGCTAGAAACCAAGTTGAATCTTTAAAAAAAAATTTGTACAAGCGTTTTGCCTGTAATTATGTATGCTTACTACATGTGTGCCTGGTGCCTGCAGAAACCAGAACAGACTGTCAAGAATCCTCTGAGCTAGAATTAGAGATAGCTGTGAGCTACCACATGGGTGCTGGAAACTGAATCCAGGTCCTCTGAAGAGCAGTAGGTAACCATTGAGCTATTTTTCTAGTTAGCTTTTTAGGAGATAATTCTAGGATAAGTCTCAAGGAGTAAGTCAATTTGGAGAGGGGAGTGTTAAAGATTGACATATCATCCCAGGAAAAGAAAGTAATTTGATCATAGGTACAAAGGAATACTACTAAAAGCATGGTACTATTCCAGTGAAAAGGAGAAGGAGCAGAATATTGCTTTTTATAAGTTTATGCTTGGGAGTGTAAGAGAAAAGGCTGGATAAGTTACTTAAGAATTACAAATACAGGGGCTGGAGAGATGGCTTAGCAGTTAAGAGCACTGACTGCTCTTCCAGAGGACCTGAGTTCAATTCCCAGCATCCACATGGCAGCTCACAACTGTCTAGTTCCGGTTCCCAGTTCCAGGTAAATAAATAAGTTGTTTAAAAAAAAAAAGGATTATAAATGCATTAAAGGAATTGAACCTTATGCTTTAGATTATGGAAGGCCATGAAAGGACTTTTTAAAAAGCACTGTGCTAAATTAAGATCAATTTAAAGGATATAACATTCTGATACATTACGTAGGTCTGAATTGAAAGGGTTCTGGCTGAAAACTTTTTTGGAATTAGTTGAGAAAAATCTGAATTTGATCACTGCATGAACATTTAGTGAAAGGCTAATCTTCTGGAGAAACAGTACATAGTAACTCATTTTCATTTTTAAAAAGTTTATGCAGGGAAAAATATGAATGGATATTCCCCAAAGAAACAAAGCAACCATCTCCAAATTGTAAATACATGTTTGATTTTCTATTCTTATTTTCAAGTTTTTTATGTTATATGTGTATTATTCTTATATGAAAATATTTTTCAAAAGAGATTGTACCACTAGATTATTTAAACTGAAAAAAAATTAAGCCAAATGCTGAATCAGGAAGTAACTTCAGAGAGTATGAATAGTAAACATTAACTCCTCCTGCCTGTGGAGGCTTAAAGATCATTTGTTGAAAAAGATGAATATTCTGGATTCAGACTGGAGATCTCTGTTGTGAATGATTTAAACGCACCACCAGTCAGGAAAACCATTTTAGAAATTATCTTTTACACATTATAATTCCCTTTCTTTATGACAGGGCTAGGGAGCCAGACCAGAGCCACGACAGGTTTCTAATAGCTCCTATCAGGGACCAGACCATAGCTTTGGATTATTGGAGCTGAGCAAGCAGTTTTTGGGAAAACTACAACTCAGGGGCAACCAATCAGCAGAGGCCCACAACCTTCTCCCTAAAGCTAGCTCTCCTTACCCTGCTGCTGGAAGAGCCCTAACCGCTAGAGCACCCACCAATCAGTCCTCAGACTAATCTTTCCTCCACCAATCAGCCATCATACTAAATCTCTTCCCTGGAATGCCCCAATCCTCCTTTTTAAGGAAACTGCCAGCTTCTCTGGGGTCACCATTTGCCACTTGGTCAGATGGTCGGAGTTCAACATGTTGGTAATTTTAATAAATATTCTTGCTGATTGCACACATGACTGGTAGTCTTTTACGGTATTTCTGGTGGGCCCTAATACTTTACATTAACTATGCTTTGGTTACTTGTATTTTGGGGTTTCTTTTTCCCCAACAAAGGTCAAATCTATTTCATTTTTAGTATTTGCCATTGTTGGGGTGAGGCGGTGGAAAACTACAGTGGAAGGGCTGGGGATGGTTGAGGACACCAAGGGTGGTGGCCGAGGAGTCGGGGAAACCTCAGTCCACAGGCCCCACACACCTGTGTCCCCTTCGAGCCTACAGCAGGTGACAGGGTGGGTGCAGGGTGGTGTGCCTGATCCCTCGGGCCAACAACAGATCACAGCCGGCCGTGGGTCCACTTGGTTACCTGGGTCCCCTCGGGCCTACAGGGGTGGCCGGAAGTGGGGCTACAGCAGGGCCTGGGGACCCTCGGACCTACAGCGGTGACCGGAAGTGGGGCTGGGGCTCGGTCCCCTCGGAGCTACAGCAGGGATTGGGGGGTGGCTGGGACACCTTAAGCCCCCGGGTGCTCTCAGGCCGCTAGCGGGTTCCCTTGGGCCTACAGCGGCCAACAGGGTGGGGAAGGGGTCCCCTCGGGCCCTGGGGCTACAGCAGGTGACGATGGGGACTGGCAGTGGCTGCGTCCTCTCGAGCACAGGCCCCTGGGTTCCCCTGGGTTCCCTCGGGCCCCTCTGGCCGCTGTGTCCCCCTCGGGCCGAACCGCTCTGGGACGCCGGTTACCAGAGCCGTTGGGGCCGATGATGCAGGTAAACCTCTTGAAGGGACCGATGACCTGCCGGCCTCGCCAGGACTTGAAATTCTCCACGAGCAGCAGCTCAAGGCGCCCCATGGCGGTGCTCCGTGCCTCAGCCGCTTCCTCGTGCGCTAGTTGGAAAAGAGCGGGAAGAACTTTGCCAAGTCTCGCGAGACTAGCGCGCGCGGGGGCGTGGGGTGGGGGAGGAGAGTGCGCCGTTCCTTAGCAACGGGGGGTTGATGTTTCTTAGGAATCCTATCCCTGCGCCGCCGCTTGGTGCGCGGAAAGCTGGGGCTGCGGGTTGCCTTTGGGACAGAACGGCTCCCAAAAGGCTCCCAGACTTTTGGGATCCGTGCTTCTTGGAGCTGCAGTTTGCTTATTTCTGTTGTGACTTTTTATTACCGTGTTTGTTCTGAAAGCTGCTGAAGCCCCGCCGAATTCTAGAGCCATGGAGGTAGCTTTGCCTAAGGACCTGCAACAAGAGGCTAGCCTAGCCAAAAGACGGTCCACGGAGCTGTGCAGGCAAGGACGGATCTTCAACGCCAGGAACAGGATCATTGGGGTGAGGCACCGGGGATGGAGACGGAGAGGACCCAATGCTTGGAAGGAGCGTTTATGTCGAGGCACCAAGTTTGACTGGGTCAACTTAAAAATCCTTACCTCGCCAGCCGTGTCCAGCGGGACCCAGTAGGGGAAGGGAGACATTTGCTTAGCTCAGTTTTCCATTCTTCCAGGTGGCAAATGCCCTGGCTGGCCTGAGTCAGGTCCAGGAGGTGGGAGACCTTGCAGAGTTCACCGTGTAGCGAAAGAGGCAATGCCTTAAAAAATGGCCACAGAAAATGCATTGGGGTCAGCACCAGCGCAGACACCTGGAGAGGAAATCATAGAGGGCTTTCCAGAAGAGTGGTACCTAAGCAGTGTTGGGAGTGTGGGTGGGTGTGTTAAGGAAGTGAAGGAAGTTCTGGTGAAGGTTGACAGTGCAGTCAGAACATCTCGCTATAAGCGGTTCTTGATGCTGTGATTTGTTGATGCTGGCCGAATGAGGGGGATCGTGGCCTACTGAATAGTGCTAGCTGGCTCTAAACTTTCTCTCCTTGCCCATTTCTAGGGAGACACACAAGCCTGGGATGTTCAGGTCCATGACCAGAAGATAAGACAAGCAACTGAAAAAGCTAGGCATGAAAGTTTTGGTGAGCATTTCTAAAATGTTCATCTATCACTTAACGCCTCACATCTTCCATTCTGTGAAAACCAGAGCAAATGTTGTGTGTTCTCAGGGCCCTGGATTCAGTCCCTTGCATGTACATGAATGAGAGCATACACACACACACACACACACACACACACACACACACGGTTATCATTTGTAAGGTCTTCTTTTTAAATTTCCACAATTTCTGGTGTTCAGTTAACTTAATGAGCATATTATTCCTCTCAAGAAAAAAGTAGTTATTGAAATTTAATGTACATCTTAGGAAATATATTTGAAATAAAAGGAGCACTTTCCCACGGTTTTCTTTAGAAATCCTTGCTCTAAAGGGGAAAAGCCTTAAACACACACATATACACATCACATTCTTTCTTTCCAACTCAAAGCTGACCTGTTGATGTCAAGTGCCATTGGCGTCCCTGGACTCAGTCCTCTGAGCTAAGTCAGTGATTTCCATGGCTCACTAGGCTTGCTAGATTCTGTTTTGAAATTTCAAACAGAATCTAGTTTTTCTTTCATGGCCAGAACTTTCACCAATAGTTGAACATTTGGCTTTTTAAAACACCATAGGATTTTTGAATATGAAAATAGCTGGACATAAAATTGTAGAGAAAAATATGCTGTTAATTTAGGCTTTAAGATATATGATTAGAGAAAGACAAAATTATCAGTGGTTATGTTAGAGTGGTTGAATTATGAGTGAAGTTTTTTTCTTTATACTGTTCTGTAAACTTTCCAAACTTTTTAAATCTTGTTTATTTGTAAAGTAATTCAAACTAATAAAACCAATGTAAAAGACACACATGTGGCTGCTACCAACATTTTGCCATGTTGGCCTCAGGTATCTTGAAGAGTTCTTTCTGAGAACTATGTTATATATAACACATGAACCCCCACCCTGGTATAATTTCCCCCTTTTTTCTTCTGCAGAAGTGTGCATTTCCAATGTGTTTACACATGTACTGGCTATGTATTCTTGTTACTATAAACTCGCTTTTGTGTGTCTTTGTGTCTGTATATGGTGTGTGTGTGTTATGTGTGTGCAGGTAGGCATACCCGTGAAGGCACAGAGGCCACGTAGACCATACAGGTTGGCTTCTGCCTCTCAAGTGCTGGGATAAAGGTGTGTGCCACTACACTCAAATTTTAAAAGATTTTTGTCAATTACTGCTGCAACGAATGTCCACGTAGTACATCCCTTGTGCACATGTGAGAGGAAACACTGGGGTTGAATTGATGGGTCCAATTGCTTTGTGAGAAGTGTATCAAGCTATGTCTTTGCAGCAATGAGTAGAAAGTCTCAATCTCATCCCTCACGTCATTACTGATGTGTGCCATTGGCAGCATTCTAAGCATCTCTGCCTGAAGTTCACTGGATATGTCCTCATGAAATGTTAATACTCCTTTCTAAGTATGTTGCCCCCCTTGGGTTTTTTTACAATGTCTTGCCTGTGCTCATTTTTTCATTTCGTTTTCCTGTGAGTTTAAGATCTGTTTGTAGGTGCTTTATATGTGTGTGTGTGTGTGTGTGTGTGTGTGTGTGTGTATTGTTCTTTAAATGGTTGTGTTACGGTTTGGGAACATTGTTGCATGAATCCTAATTAGTCTTATAATAAAAACCTGAAGCCAGATACTGGGGTAAAGCTGAAAGATCAGAGAGGCAGAGGAACAAGCTCCTAGAGAAACTTCTCACCACTACTGAATCCTCAGGCAGAAAGGAGTAAATCCTGCCTCCATGACTCCTCAGACTCAAGAGGGGAAATAAAGGTGAAGGAGAGGCCAAAATGGAAGGGCTGAACTCCTGTTTCCTCCCACCTTATAGTCCTTTCTCTGCCCAGCTACATCACTTCCTGTCTCAACCTTCCTAGTGCTGGGATTAAAGATTTGTGCCACCACTGCCTGGCTCTGTTTCTCTTTTGGACTAAATTAATCTTACATAGTTCAGGCTGGCCTTGAACTCACAGAGATACAGGTGGATCTCTGCCTTCTGAGTGATAAGATTAAAGGTGTGTGCCATCACTGCCTGGCTTCTGTGGCTGGCTCTGTCCAGCAAGCTTTATCTCTTAGAGGAGACATCAAATATCACCACAGAACATTATCCTTAACTCAACAAAATTAGTTTTTAAAGTAAATTCATTTTTATTCGTCTTAGCTTATATATTATTTTTTTTTATTAACTTTATTTATTTATTTGCCTTGGTGTTTGCCTGGAACTACAGACAGTTGTTAACTGCCATGTGGGTGCTGGGAATCGAACCCGGGTCCTCTGGAAGAGCAGACGGTGCTCTTAACCGCTGAGCCATCTCTCCAGCCCCCGTCTTAGCTTATATATATGCTGTGTCTTTCCTAGCCGCTGAAATGAGGCACAATGACAAGGTATCGTGCATACTACATGACCGAGAACGGAGGGACAGGAAACAACTCTGTCGAGCTATCAATGACTTCCAGCAGAACTTTCAGAAGCCAGAAACTCGCCGGGAGTTCGATCTGTCCGACCCCCTGGCCCTTAAAAAGGATCTTCCAGCCCGGGTGTCAGACAGTGACATGCGGAACACAATATCGGGAATGCAGAAGTTCATGGGAGAAGATTTAAACTTCCGGGAGAGGAAACGGTTCCAGGAGGAACAGAACAGAGAATGGTCTCTGCAGCAGCACCGGGAAGGAGAGAGAGCGCTGGCCAGCCACAGACTCGCAGGTAACAGAAGAGAAGACAAGAGTCTTTCCAGCAAGTCAACCCCCTAGCTCAGGGTTTGTGGGTTCTTTTGAAAGCTCATCCTCTCCAGTGTGCCTCCGCAATACGGGAAACCCTCTGTGAGCACTCTGTTGCCCTCCTTACTTTCTGCTGCTATGATAAAACACCATGACCAAAAGCAGCTGGAGGAAGAAAGGGTTTATTTAACTCACAGGTCACAATCCATCACTGAAGGAAGCTGAGGGTGGGGACCTAGAGACAGGACCTAAGCAGAGCCTGCTTAGAAGATGAATAAAAATATATAAGGTCGGGGCTGGAGAGATGACTCAGAGGTTAAGAGCACTGACTGTTCTTCCAGAGGTCCTGAGTTCAATTCCCAGCAAAAATATATAAGGTCTTCCGGGTCTCCTGGTGTAGAAATGGAGGTTCCACAGGGCCTTTTGGAGCCCACACTCACCAGGACCCATTAGACCCAGAGAATCACTGGATTCAGACATGAAAGAGCCTCTCCATAGGGAACAACAACAAAAAACCCAGGGTGTTTTGTCTCCGTGGAGGCCATCAGCCCCTCCTTGGCAGGCACTCACAGCAGTATCGGGTCCTCTGAGCAGGTCACAAGTGAGTGAACAGGGAAGAATTGCCAGGAAAAGCAAACCAGAGCAAAGTGGGGGCAGCCGCTCTGCCCTGCTCAGCGGCTCCTGCCTGTTAATTCAGTCCCCCTGCTCACCGTCAGAAGCTCTTTTCCCCCTGATACCTTCCCTCCCAGCCTCCTCCTCTGTCTACCTTGTCCACTAGAGTCTCGGTGGCCAGCCTGGCCCTTGCCCTTCATACTCCCCTCACGGAACTCAGTGCTTGGCCTCAGCCCCCTTGATTTGCCTTCCAGGCCAGTTTTCCCTGGTTATGAGGTTGGAGCTGCTCCTCCAGCCTCCTCCCTGCCTGTGAAACCAGAGATCTGAGAGACAATCCTGAGCCCGTCCTCAGCCTTCCTCAATTACGGCCCTTCCACCTCCTACATAGACTTCTCCCCACTTCTCATCATCCCCAAGCCGTCAGAGTTTCTCACCTGGATGGACCTCTGCTAGCGGCCCTCTAACTGTTCCCCACCACCACCAGTCCATTCCTAAGGTGTCAGGCCCAATGATACTTCTCAAAGAGTGTCAAGTTGAACCATACCATAGCCCTGCCCGCATCCTAGCTCAAAGCTGTCTAATGTCTCCCTGGGAGGGCAAGGAAGACTTAAGCAGCTCTTAGACTGTACGTGGTGGACCTCTGCCCACCTGGGCAGCATCAGCTGATGCCTCCACCTCATTCATGGCGTTTCTGACATTTTGGGTCTTTCGCTTTGGCTTCCATCATGTCTCCCCCACCTCAGGGCCTTTGCACCTGCCCTGACCATTTAGTCCTTCAGATCTAAAACATGTCCTCTTAGAATAGTGGTTTCCAGGTTCCCCAGCCAGACATTCCCAGCATGTCCTCTCTCATCCCCGCTTTCCTCTATGGACTAGCAGCTTATGAATACATCTATTTTGGGGTTGTGTGTTTTGAGCCTGTTTCTCACTTCTGTTGTAGGCATCCTGAGTAATGTGGGGGGCCCAGTCTAGGCTCCTGATTCCTATCTGGCACGTGACAGATTAGCTGGTAAAGAGTACAGAGGCCAGAAAGCCAATGCTACAGTGTCTCTTCCTTCAGACTGCGGTGTAGCGCATTGGTAGAGCACTTGCCTAGCATGTGTGAGGCCTTGCATCCACAGCACAACAAAGAGTGTGTTCTTCGTTTTTTGAGATAATGAGGGGCCTCTCAAGTACAGAAAGCAGAAGCTGTTGACCATTGGCTTTTCTTTTTTTTTTTTTAACTTTATTTATTTATTTATTTGCCTTGGTGTTTGCCTGGAACTGGAACTACAGACAGTTGTTAGCGGTCATGTGGGTGCTGGGAATCGAACCCGGGTCCTCTGGAAGAGCAGATGGTGCTCTTAACCGCTGAGCCATCACTCCAGCCCCCGACCATTGGCTTTTCATATGTCCATTGCATATCAGCACTGTGCCTCAGATTAGGGGGGTGGAGAATAGAGGTTAAGCAATAGCTGCTGATAACAGTGATAGCCCATGTCTGTAAGCCAATTCTGACTCCAAGCCTTTCTACTTCACTCCTGGTACCCTCCAGTTTCACAACCCAACCCTCCCTTCCCCCCCCCCCCCCCCCCCCCCCCCCCCCCCCCCCCCCCCCGCCTCACTGGCCTGGCAGATTTCTGCTGCCACTTCACAAGTATCTGTGCACTTTGCTCTGGGTCTGGTCTGGTGTCTATAGCCCCTTTTCCTGGTTCCTACCACCTTTTGCCTTTGTAAGGCTGAAACCATCTCCTGATAGACCAGAGTTAGCAAGGTCTAACTAATTTACCGTAGGACTACTGCAGACATCACCAATTCACAGCAGACGTCATCAATCCATAGAGAGCATTAGTACCCCTTGCTCACAAAGATCTACCAGCTACACTTCAATCATCCAGCTCTCCCAGAACCTATGAGTCAAGTAGCTTTTCCCCATCTACTCAGTCCCCCTTCTTTTCATGGTAAGAAATGAGTGTGAATCGCCACACCATGCTCCTGGTGGGCATACTCAGGCTGATAGCATCTTGTCCCCTGGCAGAAGACCTCTATACGCAGACAAGACTAAAGTTTGATGAAACAGCCAGAGACTTGCAGAAGCTGGAAGGCCTCACCAGGAAGGAAGTCTGTGCAGCCATGAAAGAGTTCAACAAAAACCAGGTATATACACCCTTAGCTCAGTGTGAAGGGAAGAACATACACATAACAACTTCTTCTGGGGCTTTCTAAGTTTTGAGGGGTCCCAAGTTCAGAATGCTCATACCACCAGTTCTGACAGAACCCTTAACAGAGCTTACCCCATGGTTGAGGTAGGTGAGATGTGATTTGGAGTGTCCTTTAGCTCAGATTGAACCCTGTAGACTTTACCATGTAAGCCACAGGGGTGGGGTGGGTGTCGGGTTTTAACACCTCCAAAACACGACAGGAGCATCTGCCCAGATGACACCATTTGTCCTGGGCTGGTCTCAGTAATGAGGCCATCAGTGAGGCACCCTCCTCAGCAGCCCGGCTTCCTCATGAGCCTCCTCCTCCAGCCCCCTGAAGCCGCCCTGCCTTCTCTGCTCCTTTGGAAACTGCTTCATCCTCTAAGTTTTCTTGTTTTCCCCCCCTCCCCATGCAGTTTGATTCTTGGGTGATTTACCAGATTCTCCTCTCACTAGATCTGTGGTCTCAGGAAGAAAATAGCTGAATTTAGTTCACATTTACTGCTTTTGTTTGTTGTTTTCTAAATTGAGACAGGGTTCTCTATGCAGCCCTGGCTGTCTTAGAACTCACTCTGTAGATCAGGCTGGCCTTGAACTCAGAGATCTTCCCACTTCTGCCTCTTGACTGCCAGGACTAAAGGTGTGCATCACCATGCTTGGCTCATTCCATGCTATTTTAATAAGCATCAAACATCTGCAGTGTTATCTGTATAAGCATCTAACATCTGTAGTGCTCCCTTCAGACCCCACAGCTCCGAGGAAGCCGCACTTCAGCCTTTACAGCTCCTGTTCTTCACAAACTTTGCCATTTAGCCAGGAACATTAAAATTAAAAGAAAATTCGACACTGGGCACCATGGCTCAAACTTGAAATTTCAACACTCCAAGGATATGGTAGAATGAGTTCCTGACCATGCCGATCTACAGAAAGAGATCATGTCCCCAAAATGAAAAGAACATTTCAGGCAGGCCGTTTTGTGTCAGCAGGGCAGGCACAGTGGGGACCGCTTGTTTCATTAGAAGGTGGTGTGACATCAGGGTTCAGCATGCAGGCTTCAGAGCCTACTGGCAAGGTTCAAGGCAAAGCCTCTCTCTGCAGCCTTTGGCAAGCCCATCAAGGCCTGTTTTGTTATCTGCAGGATGAGGGTGAAGGCAATACCCACCTTACCCATCAGTATTCACTAAAAGGCATACCTCAGACCTCAGTGGCTCCTCACACAAAACCAATATTCCCTTTTGCTGCGTGTCCATCCAAAACTGGCTAGGTCAGAGCAACTTCCAGGGTTCTAGCAGCAAAGGAAGGAAATGATATGTTTGGTCCCATCTGTGCCCTCCAGGAAGCTGTACAACCACCCTTGCTCACATTCTGTAGGGCAGAATAAATGGTCAGGCACAATGCCAGTAAGCAGTAATAACCATTGCACCTACTCTCTATTCAGTTTGGGGATGCACAGTGTTAGG
This sequence comes from Sigmodon hispidus, assembly GCA_004025045.1. Taxonomy (NCBI): domain Eukaryota; kingdom Metazoa; phylum Chordata; class Mammalia; order Rodentia; family Cricetidae; genus Sigmodon; species Sigmodon hispidus. The sequence continues at coordinate 49,651 of PVIH01009680.1, read as the reverse complement.
ACAGTTTAGCTCATCATCAGGACTCTGAACAGTAGCCACTATCATTTAAGATTTTATTTTATTATTTTTAATTGTGTGTGCCCACACATGCATGTGAATGCAGATACCTTCAGAGGCCAAGGTGTCAGATTCTCTGGAGCCAAAGCTATAGGAAGCTGGGAGCTGCTTGATATGGGTGCTGAGAATAAAACTTAGGTCCTCTGCTCTTGAACATTAAGCTATCGTTCCAACCCTGGTAGCTGATATTTTTAACCCTGGCAACAATTCCCTGCTAGCATTTGACTATTTGACAGTCCTACTAGAGAGGCTGATTAATGTCTTTTTATTGATAAAGGCTCAGAAGGGATGAGCGATTTTCTAAGGATATCCAAATACTAAATGGCAAGTATTTGAATTTGGTCTTGTCTGCCATAAATCCTATGCTGGAGGACAAGGCAGCTGGCTTCTTTCAAGCCCGTGCCTTTCAAGTCCTCTGCCCATTCTTCTCCAAGAACAGCCAACACTGGGAAATGCTTCCTAACCCAACTGTATTAGTCAGAGTTTTCTAGAGACACAGAACTGATAGGATGACTCTATATAAAATGGGGTTTACTAGAGTGCCTTACAGGCTGTGGTCAGGCTATTCCAACAATTGCTGTCTCCTGACAGAAAGTCCAAGAACCCAGTAGTTGTCCATTCGGTCCATGAGGCTGAATGTCTCAGGTAGGCTGTAACGCCAATGGAAAAATGACCTTGACAGAGAGTGAGGACAAGCAGAGGAAGAGCAAGGGCCTCCTTCTCCTGTGTTCTTGATATAGGCTGCCACCAGAAGGTGTGGTCCAGATTTAAGGTGGGTCATTGTCTTAGTCAATATTCTATTGCTGTGAAGAGATACCATGATCAAGGCAACTCTTATGAAAGAAAGCATTTAATTGGGGCTGGCTTACTGTTTCCAAGGGTTACTCTGTTTATCATCATGGAGGGAGTGTGGTGGTAAGCATGTCACTGGAGTGGTATCTGAGTATAGTAAGAAGTTTCTGGCCTGGCCTAGCCCTGGGATCCAGGCCAGCAGCCCCAAATAATCATGCAAAGTCTTATAGTGATTACAAGCTGTTTGGTCTATGGCTCAGGCTCATTACTTGCCAGCTCTTACATCTTAACACAACCCAGTTAATCTGTATTTTAATCTACATAGCTCATGGCTTACCTGTACTTTTACATCTTGTTTTCTCTTGGTGGCCGCTTGCAGCATCTCCTAACTCCGCCCTCCTCCTTCTTTATGTATGCTTGGAATTCCCCAAAACAATTCCTCATTATCTAATAGTATACATACAGAAGGACATCTCACATCATCTGAGAACTTTTCATCTTGACCCACAGGCAGCATGGAGAGAGACATAGGGCCTGGTGAGGACCCTTAAAACCTGTAAACCCACCCCCAGCAACACACTTCCTCTAACAAGGCCACCCCTTCTAAAATTCTCATTTAGTGCCTCTCCCTGGTGACTAATTATTCAAATTATGATCCATTAGGACCCATTATTATTCAAACAACTATGGTCTTCCAACCTCAAATGACCCAATCAAAAAAACAAACAAAAAAACCAATCCCTCACATATGTACCTAGCAGCTTGGGTTTTAAGTCCAAATGTAGCTGTAGTCAAGTTGACAACCAAGAATAACTACCATACTATCTCTTGACTATACAGGGAAATATCTGTAGCCTAGAGAAGGCAGGCATACTAAACAAATCACACAACCCCTCACTTCCGGGCTTTGAGAAGCAAATCAACAGGAATTCATTTGTAATGGGGGCTGTACTGAAAGTGTCAGGACTACTGAGGCAGCAGTGTGCATCCATCTTTTCAAGTCACCATCATGGTAGCTTGTTGTGGTGGCCTACAGATGGCCAAAGGTTTTAGGGACCATGGGATGCACACCTCCCTGTACTGTAGTGTGGCAGCTCCTTGCTTTGAGAAGTTGGTTCAGAGACCCGTAGTTGTATGTGTGCCAGTGGGGAATGATCCAAAGCCCAGCCATTGCCCAACAGTGCTCTGATGGCCCAGGGTCTTCAACCTGCAGCAGGTCCCAGATAAGGTCCTGACCCTGAAGTCACTCTAGTGTATTCTGAATCTTTCTCTGCACAGATTGCGGAGTTGGCCGAAAGGAAGAGGCAAGCAAGGCAACAGGAACAGGAGGACAACCTGACCGAGATCACCAACCTGCTGCATGGGGACCTGCTCTCCGAGAACCCACAGCAGGCAGCCAGCTCCTTCGGGCCTCACCGTGTGGTCCCTGACCGTTGGAAGGGGATGAGCCGGGAGCAGCTGGAAGAGATCCGATACATTCAGAAGCAACAAATTCAGGAGAAGCTGGTGAGCCTCTCCTGTGCCACAGAGCCGCCTCTGCACCCCTGAGTTGCCCCCACACCCAGTGTTCGCTCTGAAGTTGCCTCTGCTGCAGGCCATTTCTATTCTGGTAGGGGGATAAGAGCCAAAAGCATGGCTGCATATGATGTGTATAGCATGTGTGAGAGAGGAGTGGAGGATGACCGCAGGCCTTTTGGAGGATGACACCAGGAAACTGGTGCCTACAGAGATGGGAAGTTGCTGGGAGGGGCATGCTGGTGGGGGGAGGCTCCCAAGTACAACTCTGAATATGTTAACTATGTAATGTCCACAGGCATCTGTGGGCTTAGGTTTGCCTGATGTGGCAAAAGAAAAGGAACCAGAAGGCACTAGCCACAGCTTTTAAACAAGGTAGAATCCGTGCATATCAGGCCTCAGAACAGCCTCAGGCTTAAACAGAAGCTCTGTGGCCACTGTATCTACCAGCTTGGCACCTGGTCCTACCTTTGTGCAAAATGGCTATTTAAATACCAGCCATCGCATACATGAGCAAACGGTGGAGAAGAAGTGAGAATAACATCTTAAAGGAGTTTCACGAGACATTTGCAGTCATGTTTCATCGGACAACATTTAGAAGATTATTCCAACTGTAAAGGTCATTGGGAAATGCAGTGCCAGGGTAAGAGCATAGTGACTACTGGGGATTCTTACCATTTGCTGTCTACAATTTCCAGGTAAATTGTAGGTGGGGAAAGCTGAGGAGGAAGCAGGATGTCTGATGAGGACTCAGGACAAGGTTTTGGCTAGAACCTTGTTTGGGAGTTGTCATCGACAGAAAGTAATAGGGTAGCATTCCTGGGTGTGATCGTGGGTGACAGACAGGAGAGGAGCCCTGAGGTCTGGGGCTCAGGCATGGCTGCCGTTTACAAAGCGGGGACCTACTGAAGGCAGCCAGGGAAGGGGTGGGTAGATGGCTGCCTAGAGGAATATCCTGGAGGTGGGGGGTGTTCCTGGAGGGTAGAGAAGGTACCTCTCAACCACAGTACTCCCAGGATGAGGATTGGTCCCTCAGCCACCCAGCAGGCTGAAGTGCTGGGTGAGGAAGGACTGCTCTGTGATAGGGTGCAGGAGAGGCTGGCCTGGGCTTGAGCACAGAACAGAAGTGGCAGAAGGCCTTGTCTGTGCTATATCTCTTCAGCTGGGCTGTGGAATAAAGGTTACCACTGCCCTAAACCCAGCATTTGGTCCAGTTTTTAATCCCGAAGACTTAGAAGGCTCACAAAGGGAGACAGCCACATTAAGATTCCCATTCAGGCCCTTGTTTCATGCTTCTTGGTTCTCTGTCTTCTCCATGCTCTGCACCACCTGGTGACCGGGAAATGGAGTTCATGAACAGTCCTTACAGAGAGGCCTCTGAGATTCCCAGAAGCAAGGCCACTCTTAAGAGGTGTCAGACGGCTAAGTCAGTGCAGACTGACTCTCAGCCCTGACATGAGGCCATGCTGGACACCACTGCCTTCTCTGGTGTGGATGGATGTTCACCTTTTCCCCAACCTGGCCCACTCAGTTGCTTCTGAGGGAAGCTCACTGAGCTGAACTCTCTTGGGAGATACTTCTCCACACTAATCCAGTGTCCTCTGGAGGGCTCCATGCTTCAAAAAGAAGAATCTGGACTGCATATCCAGAGCTGAAAGGCAGGACTTTTAGAACTGAGCTACCACCCACACCCTCATAGTGACACTGTTGTCACAGAGAGAGGCTCAGTTCAGGAGCTCCACAGACGATCCCCATATTGGACATCATGCTAGGGTGGTATCTGGCTTGCTAAGCCAGCTGGGAATCTCCCTGAGGACCTGCTAGAGATTAGCCTGGCTGGGCATACTATGGGAGCCAAGTCGCCAGTTCCTTCAGGAATAAGGGAGCATCAATGCCATTTGTGGGCAGAAGGCAGCCAGGCCACATAGGACAAGGACAGAGTGGGTGAGGTCACCTCCCTTCTCCATCTCCAAGCTGTAGTTTCTCCATCCATAGAAAGAGCCCAGATTTCCTAGATGCTCCTCCCTCCTAGGCCCCCCCTCACCCCCTCTCAGAAGGTGGTAAAGCCCTTTTCCTGCCTTCAGAGGCTTCAGGAGGAAGAATGCCAGCGCAGCATGGACTGGGATCGCCGCAGGATCCAGAAGGCCCGGGCTAGCCTACTGCATGAGCGGCAGCAGCAACGCCTTCAGCGGGAACTGCGCAAGGCCCTGGACTGCAACAACCTCAGCCTGGCCAGGCAGCAGTATTTACAGTGAGTGTCACGACCTCATGGAGGTGCAGAGCAGTGTGCAGACCCATGGATCACTGTGTGTACCTTAGGAGCCTGAGGGACACTAAGTCACCAGGGAAATCGGGGGCTTTCTGGAGGAGGCTTCCCAGCTTCACCTACTGTGTGCCTCTTCAGGCAAAGGGAAGGAAGACTCCCAGGCTCTTTCACATGCCAGAGTCACCTGGGTACAGATAGAACCCTAAGAGGAGCTTCCCGATGCAGCCAGGCCAGATAAACCAGCAACCGTGGCGGGGCAGGCATCTGCTCACTCCGCTATTCTGTCCTGAGCTTGAGTCCTGAGGGGAACCCTGGAGTCTGCTCCAGTCAGAACCCTGGACCTAACAGTTCTCATGGCTTCCACTGACTTAAGTCAGTTCTCATTGACTTAAGGGACACTCAGACCTGACCTGACAAGACAGTCATATACATGTGGAATGTTCCCATGAGTCAGTGCCACCAAGTCCCTCTAATTCAGTGTCACCACTGGGGGGTAGTGTGGAGAGGACTCTTTACAAACTATTTTTTAATAATTGTGGGTGTTTTGCCTGCATAAGTCCTATGTACCACTTGCATGCAGTGCCCATAGAGGCCATAGAGAGCATTAGATCCACCTAGAGCTCCAGTTAACAGATTGTTGTATGCCTCCATGTGGGTGCTGGAAACTGAACCCGGGTTCTGGGTAAGAGCAACAAGTACTCTTAGCCACTTAGTCTCTCTAGGCCCAGGAAACTCTTGTCTTGATCTCATTAGTGTTGGGATGGATTCTATAGCGTAGGAATAAAATATTTGTGGGTTTTGTCTCACATACTTGTTCCTCTTTCCTTTTATTAGGAGAAAACAAACGGATGCAGCCTCCATAAGTCAGCCCACAGAAGATTATTTCTCACAGTTTAATACAAGAAGTCGCTAATAGAAGAGATTCCCCTTTTCTTGTTTATAGTGGTGTGGTCCCCTAGGAGTCACACTTATTTCAGAGTGAACCTGCTCCTTGGTCTGAACATCCCCATCAAGCCCCATCACCCTGGTGGGGAGTGCTGTGGACATGGGGTATAAGGACCAGAGCACACAGTGAGGGGTGGTGTGCTGCTCAGACTCTGGGCTAGCTGCCACAGTAGCTAGAGCATCCGAGGTGTTCTATATGCTCCGGAAGCACTCCTTTGCTGATTCTCCTCCCAAAGGCTGACCAGTACCTTTGTCTAGTGGAGAATCGGAGGTAAATGCACACGTCTGGCTTATCGCATGGTTATGCACACACCAGGAAATGTCAGCACTCAGGATTGAACCCAGCACGTCTGGCTTTCTGCTCCTCAGAAAGACCCAGGCTACAGTGGCTTCTATAAAGCAGCAGTTTCTATTTCTTGCTGTAACAAACACAAGCGGACCTAGAAGCCCTGCTGGTTGGGGGAGGGCACAGTGACCTCTGGTACTTGCTCAGCCTCTATTGCACTATGAAGCTCCCATCCTAGGGCCTAGGCCTCTGCTCCAGCTTGCAATCCTGTTCCACACCCTGCCATCAGAACCTAGCATACCCTCCCTTCGGGGACATGGTCCGGAAAGTACCCATTTCACCTCTGCTCACATCTCCGCTGAGACCTGAGCTTCTTCCAGCACGTGTGCTCTTTTTTGGTCTGGACATCCTGGGATGATAACAACTTGAAGAGGATGTCCAGACCAAAAAGATCTCCATGTTTACCCATCACAAATGCATTCTCTAAGAAATAGGGCCACCTGACATTGCTAATGGCTGCTGGGCTTCTAGATTGGACCAAGTTAAGGTCACCAGTACAGTGGGACAGTGTGTTCTCAGTGGCTCTCACTTTTGGCCACCACTATGAACCCCCTGAAGTCCTGTCCTTTACAAACACCCTCCTGGGCTAAGAGTCCAGTGGTAGTGACAGAATGGTTCAGGATGTGTAGTCAATCACGGGATCCACCTATGGTTTTCTTGCCTGCGTCTTTCCACACAGCCTGTGCCTCTGTTAGAAAACAGAGACCTGTTGTCCTACCTCATGTTTCCTCAAGGACCCACACATACCCTGTGGATGGTTCCAGCCACGAATAGAATAGGCCTTTTTTCTCTGGAACAATGTGGAATCCTGTGATACTAACCAACTTCTTGCCAGAGGTACATGCAAACTAACACCCCCATCAGAAAAGAGTTCAGGACCCAGCCCCTCCAGAGGCATCTCTGCGGGCTATAATATGCCCACCTGTGTGCTTGGTGGCCCCACCACCAAGACCCAGGGCATTCACCTCTGGAACTCAGCTCTCATTTTCTGAGCAAGAGTGTCTGACTCCAAGAGTGCATTTTGGGACAAGAACACGCCAGGAAGAGAGGGCAGGTGCGAATGTCTTAGGGAGGGAGCCTTAAGAGCACTATAGCAAACTGGGCACAGCTTAAACCATAGACATTCCAGTTCCTTACAGTTCTGAAGGTTAGAAATCTATGATGGAAGCTGGGCACTGGTGGCGCACACCTTTAACCTCAGCACTCAGGAGGCAGAGGCAGGCAGATCTCTGAGTGTGAGGCCAGTCTGGTCCACAGAGTGAGTTCCAGGACAGCCAGGGCTACAGAGAGGAAATCCTATCTCAAGAAACAAAAAAAGAAAAAAGTTTGTGATGGAGATTCCAGGAAGACAAGGATAGCAATCATACCGAATCTGGGCATGGTGACTTCATGTTAACAACTGCATTTATAGTCACCCTATTCCCAAGGAAGGTTACGGTCTGAGCTATTGGAGGTTAGGACCACAAGTCATTCCATCACAGAGCAATGCTGAGGGACCTCTGGGGGTGTCAGTAAGTCTATGGGGAACACTGACCAAAGGTCAAGTATTTGGCACAAGACACCTCAAGACCAAATTCTCAGCACAAAGATTAGTTTGTCCCAGAGGAATAAAGGGAAGGAAATGGGAGACAAAGAGGGAGCCAGAGGAAGAGAGTGGGGGAAAGAATAAGGGAGGGGAAGGAATGTTTGTCCTGGAGGAACAAAGGGATACCTGGGAAATGAGAGGAGACAGGTGTGGCCCATAAAGGTAAAGGGGAAACTTAGTGGTAGTCAGCCTCAGGAGGAAGAAGTGGTCAGATAAGGGAGTAAACCTTGGTGGCTAGATGCTTTAGGGATGTAATGGTCTTTAGCAAGGCAGAGGGAATGGGGGAAGCCAAGGCCTGCTGGAGCCATCTTTGCCATGCTTAGGCCAACTAGTCACTTCACCAAGTCAGCATGGGGTGGCATTCTGTTGATAGACAACGGGCAGCCAGCTAAAGAGGTGAATCCTCCTGCTGTTGAGTGTGATGGTTTGAATAAGGCCCTCATGGGCCTATAGTGAGTGGCACTGGTAGGAGGTGTGGCCTTGTTGGAGGAGGTGTGGCCTTGTTGGAGGAGGTGTGGCCTTGTTGGAGGAAGTGTGTCATTAGGGGTGGGCTTTGGGGTTTCTGAGGCTCAAGCCAGGCCCAGTGACTCTCTCCCTGTTGCCTGAGGATCCAGATGTAGAATTCTCAGCTCCTTCTCCAGCACATATCTGCTTGTGTGCCACCAGTTCCCTGACATGATAATGGACTAAACTTCTGAGCCTATAAACCAACCCCACTTAAATGTTTTACTTTATAAGGGTTTCTATAGTCATCTATCTCTTCGCAGAACTAGAAACCCTAACACAAGGAGAGAGGCACAGTAAAATGTCCAGAGAAACATCAGTCAAATGGATCAACAAAATGTTATGTCTCTGTACAGGGATTATTCAGCCTTAGAGAGAAATGAGTTTCCAACAGAACACATGCAGTAGGGATGGTCTTGAAAACATGCCAAGGGAAGAAGGCAGCCATGAGAGGCTACACACAGTATGATGACATTTTTATGTAGCACTCTAAATATCCAGAATAGATATTTAGAGTCATCAGTGAAGTTAGACTTTTGCTAGAGGCAGACTTGAATGAAAGCTAGAGGGTTCAGAGTTCCTCTGGGTGCTGAGAATGTGGTAGAGTTAGTACCCATGGCTGAAGAACTGAATATACGAAAATCCATAGAAATAGACATAATCCAAGGACAGGTAGTAAGATGAAGATGATATAGAGGATGGCTGTGATAAGGAAGTCACATCCCACAGCCAAATTGCAAGTTGGAAAATGACTTTTGCCAAGTCCACCTGGGGACTGGAAAAGAAATGAAAAATGTATGTCCACAAAATGACTATTTGCTAAGTTCCCAAACTGGATCAACCAAAGTGTTTTATCCACAGGTAACCAAGTGCAAATCGGTGTTGTACTCATAATACCACAGATATAGATTGCTGATAAAGTCCACCAAAAGTCAGAGAAACGGTGAGCAGAAACACCACACCAGATATGAAAGAGTATACACCAAGATAGTGTGTTCGAAGTAAAACTATTCTTTCAGGAAGGCAGAAATGAAATAGCAATGAAGAAATGAAGCTATTTGCTAGGAGTGATGGAAGTGTATAGATAGAAAGATACTCCGCCCTTTGTTACCAGGACTACAACTGGCAGCCAGTACTCGGTCAGCCATTGCCACAACCGCCAGCAGGTGGCGTTTGTGGCTCACCTGCTCCAACCTCCACAGAGCCCTGGCCATCTTGTTTCCACAAGCACTGGAGTGTCTCTGCAAATAAAAGATGCTGGCAGGGGAAGGTACTTATGACAACCTGAGCAACAGCCCCTCTGGGAGACAGTGCAGTGAGACAAAAGGACAGGTCTCCATGCTGTCCATGAGCAGCGGTCCGAGTCCTAGTCATCAGTAGAGCATGGGGAGGTAAAGATGATGACAGTTGCAGGAGGCAGCAGGGAGCTACGGAGTGTTCATTTACAGCTTGGGGCTTCATCTCTGGCTATGGAGTATGTGTTCGCAGAATGGGGCTTCATCTCGGATTGCTTCCCCACCCCACATGTCCAGGTCTCTTTCTTAATCATTAACTTAAGGCATGCGCTGCCCATGGCGGAGCCCATGCCCTCCGCCAGATCTGGCAACAATTAGATTTTCCAAGTCTGTCTGTAGGGCTTCCCCCTTTGTTTTCTTCTGTGAATGAGGAAGGTCAGCATCTTAGCAAGGTCCTGCTTGAAATGGGACGTGGCTAGTGGAAGGCCCAGAACCACAGTTTGTTTTTTTGTTTTTGTTTTTTGTTTTTTGATTTTGTTTTGTTTTGTTTTTTACAGCTATTCTAGAAAAGACTCCAAAGTTTCTTTTTTTAATGACTGCAGAGAAACTTCAACTCTACTAACCACAATCTGGGAACCAGAACACCCCAAAGCTTATTGAAACAGAAAATTCTAGAGTTATCTCCTCTACATACCAGGCTGGTTTCTCAATCAATTGTCCCACAAGCTCCCATCTGGTTCACAGTGTGGCTTTGTTGACAAGGTATCCAGGCAGAACTTAGGACAGATCTCACAAGCATCTGGACCTGCTAGGGACAAGAATAGGAGCCAGACAGTCACCACAAAGTGTTTTTACCTAAAGTCACTCTGTCCTTGGCTTGCTTCTCTGATAAGAGGTTTAGAGTGGTCCACTGACTGGCCCAGTGTTCATTCTCAACTCAAGTGCATAAGGATGCACAGTCCATAGGCCCCATATCCAGCCGCATCCTCTCCAGGGAAGGGTTTTGTGAGTCAGTTTAATCCCATAGGGAAAGAGTAGCAGACTTAGAGCCGTGGAACCCAGCATGATGCTGTCCCAGTGTTATTATTTTATTCAAGCCTTCACAGTCCTTTCTTATCATTCCTCATCCCAGAGGAAGATGGGAGGCTAAACTAACTTCCCCAAGTCCTCAGGCCAGGGGAAGGTAAAGTCAGGTATTGGATCCAGTTCTGATTCCAAAGCCCCGGCCACTTCCCCAGAACAGCATGCCCAACAGTCAACCATCAGCAGAATCCCTGTCCTGAAGCATTCATCAAAAGCTGACATGGGGAACTGGTGCAGTTAGGCTTGAGGTCTCTATGCTAGCCTAACAACCTGAGTTCAATCCCTGGGACCCAGAATGGAAGAAGGGAAATAACTGCCAGAAGTTGTCCCCTGACCTACACACACACACACACACACACACACACACACACACACACACTTTTAGAATATTGAATATTTTTTGAAAATCTGACACAAGGAGATGACTCAGTCGAGTGCATGCATAAGTGTGAAAACCTGAATTCACTCACCAGACCCATCTAAAAATGTCCTGTATACCCATAATCCCAGTGCTGGGGGAGTGTAGACAGGAGGTTCTCTGGCTCAGAGGGCTGGCTAGCCTAACTACTGGACAAGCTCCAGGCCAGTGAGAGGCCCTTCTTAATAACAAGGTGGAGTCAGGCATGGTGGCACACGCCTTTAATCCCAGCATTTGGGAGGCAGAGGCAGGCGGAACTCTGAGTTCAGGAACAGCCTGGTCTACAGATCAGGTTCCAGGACAGCCAGTGATGCACAGAGAAAACCCTGTCTCAAAAAAAAAAAAAAAAAAAAAAAAAGTTTGCTTGTAGCTTGTATTGATCAATTGGTAACCTATGATTGACTGTGATTCAACTGTTGTGACAGACAGACTCATTAATTATTAATGAGAGTACACTCATAGTTAGGTCCTATCACATCAAGCTGGGCTACTGTCCATTACATATGGAAGTCATTTGGGGTTAGGGTTTATCATCCAGCTCCAACTATTTGTATAATGAGTGACAACCCCCTAGTACAGCTCTGTCTTAAACTCAGTCTCTGTCTTGAATTCAGGGCTTGGAAGGAAGCAGAGGAGAGGAACCGGGCAGGAAGCTGTCGTAGAATATTGTTTTAAGGCGTGTTACTTTTGTTTAGGCTACATTTGTTTAACTCTGTGAAGCTGTGTAACTGTCTAAAACACCTGAGGGTCTAATAAAGACTGAACAGTCCACCTCGAGGCAGGAGAAGGTGGGGCTGGAAGGCAGAGAGGAGAGGTAAATCTGGGAGAGGAAGAAAGAGCAAGAGATCAAGGAGAGGGGGATGCTGGGGACCAGCTACCCAGCCAGCTGCCAAGTAAAAGTGAAAGTGAAAGATACAGAAGATAGAGAAAGGTAGAAGCCCAGAGGCAAAAGGTAGATGGGATCATTTAAGAAAATCTGGCAGGCTGGAGAGATGGCTCAGCGGTTAAGAGCACTGACTGTTCTTCCAGAGGACCTGAGTTCGATTCCCAGCATCCACATGGCAGCTCACAACTGTCTGTAATTCCAAGATCTCACATCCTTACACAGTTATACATGCAGGCAAAACACCAATTCACATTAAAAAATAATAATAATAATAATAAAGAAAATCTGGCTAGAAATTATTCTAGCTAAGGCTGGGCATTTATAAGAAAGAATAAGTCTCCATGTGTGACTTATTTGGGGCTGGGTGTTGGGCCCCCCAAAAGAGCTAAAAGCAAAAGAGTAAAGAAAATAACCAGCAACATTTTGGCGGTCCAACCTGGGGCTAAAGCAACCCTTCAACAACAGGAAGTAGGGAGGGCAGCTGCAGACTGAGGCTCTAATACAGCCCTCAAGACAGTCTCTGTCCTGAATTCCAGCTCCGTCAGTCAACCTGGATGCCTCATGGCAAAACTAGTGTGTCCTGTGTCCTGTGTTATGTTATTTCTCTTGTCTCAAAAACAAAACAAGCAAAAAATAAATAAATAAAAGAGGCTGGAAGAAATGGCTGTATCCTCTGATATTCCAGACTGGTTTTATTAAATATATAACATATCACCACAGTACTATGGAGATGGCTCAGTGGTTAAGAGCACTGGTTGCTCTTCCAGAGGACCCGGGTTTGATTCTGAGCGCTCACCTGGTGACTCACAACCACCTGTAACTCCAGTTCTAGGGGATCCAATCTTTCTTCTGGTTTATCTGCATGGCAGGCACACTTGTAGGGGCACAGACATACATTCAGGCAAAACAACCATACACATAAAATAAAAATAAAGTCTCTTCTAAAAGGCTAGTGTCCACGTTCCTCCCCAAGCCTGTTCGGAGGTTCATGTCAACCCCATTCTTATAACCGCTCTGACACTGAATTCTCTCTCTCTCTCTCTCTCTCTCTCTCTCTCTCTCTCTCTCTCTTGATCTAAGCCAACATCTACATAGTCTCTTTTCCTGTATATCTGTTTCTCCCCTGTCCACCCACATTCTTTTCTGAAGCCACCATAACCACAGAGCCAGGGTGAAAATGCAAAGCAGTCTTTTCATTTGAGAGAGGAGCCGAATGTCCACATGACCGAGACACCTCCTTCTTCCCTTCATCCTCTCTGCCCCAAACACATCGTTTCCTTGGTGTGCAGCCCCTACCCCACATTCCTGCTTTAGGCATCCTCCATATTCGCCACTCTCTCTGCTTGGCATGCTCCTTCTTCCGGATACACACATGGCTAACTGTTACTTTGTTAGGAACTCAGCAGTTACCTTATGGGGGGAAGCACTTTTCTTGGCCCTCACATAGAACGGCTCTTCCCCGATGATATTCTTCCTTCCTTCATGACCCTTTTGTCTCATTTGTCCAACCATCATTTGGCCACTGAGATGTACATTTCTTTTTTATTATTATTTTAACTGTGTAAGAGTGTCAGATCTTGAAATTACAGACAGTTGTTTAGCTGCCGTGTGGATGCTGGGAATTGAACTCAGGTCCTCCGGAAGAACAGTCAGTGCTCTTAACCACTGAGCCATCTCTCCAGCCCAAGATGTACATTTCATGAGATCAGGGGCTGCTTCATTCACCACTACTCCAAGAGCTTTAAACAGTACAAGACACAAGTTTGGTACCTGAGATATTTGGGGAGAGCTTCATAGTCTGAGCCTAAACAGGATTCTGGTATTGTTACAGCCATCCCTGCTCATCATCTTAAGAGCTGAGGAAAAAACTGGCCCACCATAGACCAATTTAGATGATGATTGAGAAGCCCCCAGGGAAGGATTCATCCTGAGAACACAGGCCCAGCACAGTGTAGCCTACTTATCTGACCCAGTTAATTAATAATGTGAAATGCTGGTCCTGGGCAGGGCAATGGAAATCCAATGGCCAGCATCTCTGTGAGACATGAGGAACAACCAGGCAGGAAAAACCCTGACCTGGCACCTGAGAGATTGCTTGAGGTATTAGAGGGCACACTTAGCCAAGCCTGGTGTCATTGAATGTGCTGACCATCTCCCAGGTTGGAAAGACTACACCTTTGGCCCTCAGCTTTTGGGAGCCCTTGCAAGTCATATACTAATGTTATGCAACGCTTCCCTATAGAGTCAAGTTTTTTGGATAGGGCTGCTGCTCCAGAGATCTCACGCTCGGGAAGGAGGGACTGTTTTTCATCTGACATGTGCCTACAAAGAGCTCATGCTGTGGTCTGTGATAGCACAGTGCCCCTGGCTGGAGCAATTAGGAGGGCTGGAGTGGATCTCAGGGGGTGTCTTAGTTACTTTTCTGTTGCTGTGACAGAATGCCATAACCAAAGCAAGTCATAAAATGAAAAGTTTATTTGGGCTTATAGTTCCAAAAGAATAAGAGTCTATTATGGCAGGGAAGCATAACAGCAAACAGCGTGCTTGAACAGAGTGCTGAGGGCTCCTATCTTGAATCACAGGCAGGAAGCAAAACCAACTAACTCAAAAATGCTGCATGGCTTTTGAAAGCTCAAAGCCCACCCTCAGTGACATACTTCCCCCAGCAAAGCCATCCCTCCAAAACCTACCCACATAGCTTCACCAGCTGGGGATGGAGTATTCAAATATCTGAACCTATGAGAGACATTCTCATTCCAACCACCATAGTAGGAGAGCCCTTGCTTATCATGTTCAATGTCCTAGGTCCAAGCCCAACAATTATGGTGACGGTAAGAAATGCCATGGAGTCTGGAAAGCAGAGAGACAGAAATAAACAAATATATGGACAAGACTCAACTCAAATAGGACCACAAAATGGCTGTGAGCGATTTTGATGTTTTTATTAGTAACTTAAATAAATATAGGAAGCTGCTTTGGGGAGGAGGAAGCTGTGGTTGATACTTTCTGAACACACTGTCATCACCTTCCCTAGGACCAGGGCAAGACCCTGCCACTCCCCGAGCTGGATCCAGGAAAAGCCTGTCATTCCCATGAGTCTGAAGCATAGGTGTCTTTCCCATGGCCATGAGCCTGTTTTCTAGAAGTCCAGTCTCCACTTGGGGGTTACAAGTTGACCATGCAAGTGATAGGTCTGCCTGGGTGGTATGGGGAGCTGGCTGCTCACTGAGGCTCCGAGCATGCAGGGAAGAGGAGGCTTCCCCAGACTCTGCTGAAACTTGCCAAGTAAGCAAGCCACAGGGTAGGTAAAGAGCTCAGAGAGTTTCATGTCAACTGTGTGCATAAGATGAACAGTATGGAGGTCAGCAAGGGAGACTTTGGTCTCAGATTCTGGGTCCCTTCCCTCCATATGTTCTTAGCTACACATCAGTCTTTTTTTGTCTCTTCTCCAGGATTCCCTGAGCCTTGCCTGGTGACATCATAACTTCACCGAGGTCTAGAGCATTCTAGGTTCCCAGGATTGAGGATCTGGTAGAGTCCAGTTATCTGAGGCAGGCTGTGTCATCTTCATGCAATCACACAAGTTGGGGATACAGGGAAAGGAGCAGAATCCAGCTCAAGGGGAGAATATCACTCTGGGGCCAGGTTCAGCTTTCCCAGCTTCCTGTGCTTTGGCCAAGTATCTGATCCCCTGTTACTCACTTGAGATACAGATAATTGATGAGTAAGTGGATAAGTGTGAGAAGGTACATACTGTCCATCCCAGGTCACTGTGGCCTCAGGGACTCAGACCCAGTGTCACACGGGTGTGTAGGATCATATCCTATACTCAAATATCGTTTGTCCTCTTATTGCCCAGGCACTTTTGAAAACATGACTTAGATGTCCCAAGTCTGGGTTTCAACATTTGTCAAATGGGGTTAATAAACACATTGTCATCCTAATCTTATTCTGAGAATTAAATGACAATTGCATAAAAAATATGCTTCGGGGATATCCAGGGCTCATACATGTAGCATATCATGCCAGTAATTTACATGGAAGGAGCCAAAAATCATTGAGATCAAATTGGAGGGGGGCGTTAAGTTCCTCAGTAAAGTCTAAACCATGAGCTCTGCATAAATATTTTTCCATCTCTGTCTTAGAAAAGTCACTCCTCCCGGTAAGAAGCTGCTGGAATCTTTGGTAAGCAGTACCAAATGAAAGCGCATCTCATGTGATGGCTTGTGGCAATGGGCTGTTTCTTTTCTCAGTAAACAAGGCCTGATTAGCCCCGTCTGGGGGCCCCCCTGAGTGTGAGGCTGGAGGCTGGGGGAAATGCTCAGGCCTCCTCCCATTGGCCTTCCTGGCTGAAAGTTCAGATGACAGCCTTGAATCCCCGGAGCAGCTGGCTTTCCTCCACTCAGAAACACTGGAAATGGATCTGCTGGAGAGTTAGCCAACAAGCATTTCTTGGAATCGTAAATGTCTGAAGGCTGCTGCAATACTTCAGATTATCTTGTTTTCTTTATCCGTGGAAGCCAAGGTTTTAATGCAGCATCTGTGTGAGTATCTTTTGATAATAAGAACCAAATGTTGTTGGTGGAAATGACTGGAAATTACACTGAGGATCAGAATGTGGGCTTTTAGATTCCCTCTGAAAGGCCTGCTGAGAAACAAACTCATAAGGGTGTCCTCTTTCCTACAAATCACCTAGGGATGTCGAAACCCTGGGGGCTCATGCTGCCTTGTCTCTCCAGGCATAAGTGGGCTGGGACTGTACCACCTCTTGGAGGCTTCTGCTGGCTCATGTAGATACCCCACAGCTCCAATCAGACCTCCAGCCTTCTCCTCTGAGCTCCTTCCTTGGCCACATCTAGAAACTTCTACCTAGACATCCCACAGGTGTGTTAAAACCAAACCCATCATTTCCCCCCATCCTGGTTTGCTCTTCTATCACCAGACACCATGCCGATGATCCTAAAGAGAAACCTGGAAGTCCTTCCTGACCCTTCCCCATGCTCCCCCTACCAGCTGATGGTCTGTCTCCCTCTGATGTCATTCTCTATTATCCACATACTTGGTCCCTGTCCTGGCATCCAGTCTCCCTCCAGACACCAAACCCTTGCAGGAATCTCCTTTGCAAGGCTCCAATTAGTGCCTCTTTTTTCCAAGCCCACCTCCAGCCAAAATGATCATGGGGGGTTGGAGGGGAACATGACTTGGGACATCAGATCCTGTTCATCCATAACCAAAACTGAACGTGGGGATGGGGAGACGATTTAGCCAGTAAGGTGCTTACTATGCAAGCATGAGAATCTGAGTTTGATCCCTCAAACCCGTGAAAAAAGCCCAACAGTGGGGCTGGAGAGATGGCTCAGCGGTTAAGAGCACTGGCTGCTCTTCCAGAGGACCTGGGTTCAATTCCCAGCACCCACATGGCAGCTAACAACTGTCTGTAGTTCCAGTTCCAGGCAAACACTAAGGCAGATAAATAAATAAATAATAAATAAATAAAGTTAAAAAAAAAAAAAAAGCCCAACAGTGTGATGCACATTTGTAATCCCAGTGCCAGGGGAAGCAGAAGCCCTGGGGCTCACTAGCTAGCCAGACTGAATGGATAGGTAAACTGTCCCATTGAGAAATCCTCTCTCAAAAAAATAAATGAAGTAGAAAATAGCCAAATCAGTAAGGCCATGCAACCTCAAAGAGCTGAATTTGGGTGTTCAGTATCCACATAAAGTCAGGTACTACAGTATGCATGGATAATCCTGGTAACAGCAGGGCCAAAACAGGAACATCCCTGAAGCTTACTGGCCTGAACTTAGCCAGTCAGTGAGTTCCAGGCTCAGAGAGAGACCCTGCCTCAAACATAGCGATGAAGAAGTATAAAGAAAGACACTGTATATTGGCTTTTGGCCTACACACACCCCAGCACTTACATATACTATAGATTAGCCATACACAATTAAAAAAATTAATGAATACTGGGAAACCGCACATGAATCTATGTATGTGAGAAAACAAAACCCCAAAGCCTGAATTAGGTCTGACTTCATCAGTATTCTCAATTTGAACTCCACCTTCAAAGAAAACTTGTAAATGGCATCACTATAAACTTGTATCTAGGACCTGCCAAGCAAGACCTTTCAGAAACAGTCTTTAACCCCTTATGTTCAGGGTATAGGTTACACCTGACCTCTTGCTCCTTTACCATATCCAGCCCAGTGGGATGGACGTGTGGGCAGGTGGAGGGACTTAGTATTATACAGAGCAGGGCTGGGGCAGGGGGATAGTGCTGATGAAGTCCTATCTAGTGGATATCTGTCCCCAGGTGTGACACTTCAATGCTGTCTTAAAAAAGCAGAGCAATTGTGATAGCCAGCAAGAGGCCCTTGCAGGATTGGACCTATTAACGCTCCCTCCTAGAAGTGAGGGGAGGGCGATGAGGTTTGCTTCAGATTCCAGTCACTCCCCCCATCGGCCCCCTCCAGCACCGTTGGCTGCACTCCATCTTGATATACAAGGAACACAAAGGAGGTGGAAGACTGACTCCAAGGGTTCAGCTTTTGTGCATCATCACCTGGGTTGGGGTCACCTATGCTGGGGTATGCTTTTTGGTGATGCAGCTGCTTTTTTTGAGTCACTCACGCTCTGGTAACTGAACTCCAATAAACATATTGGTTCAGATGTGACTGTTTCTTTTGTCTGCTGGTGTCCCGTCTGGGGTGAATAGATGTTTACTTAGTCTCTTCACCCCCATGAAGCACCCTGCCATGATGGGCTCTGGGCTGAGAAGTCAGGAATGATTGAAAGGAAAATTGGCAAGGTGGGGGGGGTCCTAAGAAGGTCAGAGGGTACTCCCAGAAAAGATACTGAAGGTAGACCAGGGGCTTGGTCAATCCTTAGGGTCCAGCAAAGCTTTATTGGATGGCAATGGCTAACTTTTTTTTTAATATAACTCTTTTTTTTTAATTTATTTATTTATTATGTATACAGTGTACAGAAGAGGACACCAGATGTCATCATAGATGGTTGTGAGCCACCATGTGGGTTCTGGGATTTGAACTCAGGTCCTCTGGAAGAGCAGTCTGTGCTCTTAACCTCTGAGCCATCTCTCCAGCCCCAGGATGGCAATGGCTAACTTTTTAAAGGTTGCAGGGCTCTTTGACTTCCTTTACACACTCCACTGCCATTGACAAGGACTTTGCCATGGAGCCTCACATAGGCCCACTATTGGGGACGCCTGGCTCAGGGTCAGATGCCAGGGTTGCTCTATGCTCAGGGCCCTGCTAGCTTCCCTTGGGGGAGGGTAAGAAGGCACAGAGCAATGACACAGTCTCTGGAGACTTGTTGAAACAAGCAAGTCCAATTTTATTGAGGGAGGGGAAAGCCTTCAATACCCTCCCCCTAGACCCTCCTTCCAGCCAGGGAATACAGCTTTGATCTACTGGTATCTGTGGCCATGGTGGTCTCTCACTGGACTAGGTCACTTTGTCTTGTCAAGGCCCCAGGCAGACCCCAGGTTGGTTTATGAGGAAGCACTAGGAACACATGTCTTAAGGCATCAGTTGCCAGTTATCACTAGCTTGAACTGGCTGAGGCCAGGCCCTTAGAAGCCTCTAGGGCTTATATATTCACAGACCACCATCTCTCACCTGGAGTTAGCTCCTTGGGCCTGGGCCAGCATCTCCATGGAGTAGGTAGGCCTGCCTGTTGCCTGCCTGTTGCAGCCTCTGGGGCTTCTAATTAAAAACAGATCTGGTACATTTGTTTACTTTACTTTGCAATCATGAAATAAACATAGGTTAGGTGAATGAAGTGGCCCTTCCCCTACAAACTTCCTTCCCTGCCCGGCAGTCCCAACATGCCCAAAGTGACAAAGCTCCACAGGGCTCTGTGGGGTTCTTAGCTTCACAGTGCCTCCAGCAGAAAGGAAGCCACAGCTCATCCCACCAGCCTTTCTCTGTCCTGAATCTTTTGCTTAGGCGCCTCCATGTTCTGCTGAACCCCACTTGAGAGTACCACCCTTAGA
Organism: Sigmodon hispidus; assembly: GCA_004025045.1. NCBI lineage: Eukaryota > Metazoa > Chordata > Mammalia > Rodentia > Cricetidae > Sigmodon > Sigmodon hispidus. Next base: position 30,005 of record PVIH01009680.1, on the reverse strand, counting down.
TGGCTCCTAGCTTCAGATGGGAACTCCAAGCCCTTAGAAACCAAGTCACGGAGCTGGAGAGATGGCTGAGTGGTTGAGAGCACCGTCTGCTCTTCCAGAGGACCCGGGTTCGATTCCCAGCACCCACATGGCAGCTAACAACTGTCTGTAGTTCCAGTTCCAGGCAAACACCAAGGCAAATAAATAAATAAAAAAGTGTTTTTTTTAAAAAAAAAAAAAAAAAAAAAAAAAGAAACCAAGTCACGTGGGTAATGAGGACTGGAACTGAAAGTATGCTTGGTCCTTCATCTTCCACATTCCCGGGCCCTCTCCACATAAGGCTGGGAACAACTGGGATGCAAGTCCACATGGCACAGAGCTAGCTTTGAACAAAGTACCCAATAGAGGTTTGCCCACAGAGCACATGGGAGCATTGCTTAATCGCACACCCAGCAACACCTCACCCCACCAAACTCTCCCTTTCTAGTGAGTGTCCGACCCTCTTTTGAATTGTGACATTAAAAGCTCCTGGACAGCCTTAACCTATTCACTTAATGTCCATGAACCCATCTTTCCGAGTGGAAATCACCACACATCCCACATTTCTGTATTCACCATCAATCACTCTGGTTTTTCTGGGCCTGGCAGGTCTGGCTCTGGACATAGCAGAGTCACAGAACTAGTTGTGGGGTGGCCTCTGCACAGAGGAGGCATCCAAAGAGGGCTCCTCTGCCAGACACCCCAGCCACAGTGCAGCCTTTTCCGTGGGGCGCCGAATAATTGGTTCTGTATGGTGTTTGTTATGGCTTATGTCAAAAAATCAGAAGAGAAGCCGCTGGGGAAGAAAAGCTTTTGTCAGACTCCACATGGCTGAGCTCCTGCTGTGGTTCGTCTAACCTGGTCCCAATTAGGAGTTTGTGGGACTCACCCTTGAGTTTGTTTTTGACTGAATTCTGCCTCCTCCTCCTCCTCCTCCTCCTCCTCCTCCTCCTCCTCCTGGGGCCCTGCTTTCTTTTCAAAATGCAGATTTGCAAAAGCTTTGGAGGTGTGGCTGAGCAGAGATCCTTCAGTCCTGCAGGGATGAAATACTGTTCACTCTTGCCTCTTTGCATCTGTCAATGCTCAGAGCCAGGTTGTGGGGCTGACACTCTAGTAGCTGGATGCTTCCAGTGATGCTGGTCACCTTGATTCATGAGGGAGCTGCATGGAAACTTGGGGAGAGATGTTGTTTTCTTCCAAGCCTTGGGCATCAATTTGCCATCTACAAAAATACCCTTGGCTATATTTAGGCCATGCTAACAGGCCCTGCTCCTGAGATTGTTTCTCAGGCTGTTTTTATCATTTAATATTTTTTCCTGCCACCTGGAGAAATCATCAAGCATTTGAGTACCCCAAAATCATTCTTCTTGCAGCTCACTAATTAAAACAAACCCTTGGCCAAATTACAGCCTTCAGACGGAATTCGGGCGTCAGTGGAAAGTATTGGCAAGTGTTTTTGCTACCCCCATGACTCGCTGCTAGTGTTTATGAGGCACCTGCCCTGTGCCAGGCCCTGCTCTGTGCTACACACAGGTTTTCTCACTTCAGGCTCCTGTCTCCTGTGAATTGTGGGAACCATGAGTCACCATCACATCAGGTTAAAGACAAGAAGGCAAACTAAAGAGATGCAGTCACTGATCCTCATCCCCATAGCAACAGAGGGCAAGATGCAAGGCTTTTCTTGACTGTCCTGAGACTGATTTGTGAGGTGTGACAGTATTCCTCAAGAGATTTGAACAAGCATTTACTTAGCCCAAATAGAAAACCAAGGTCAGACCAAGGTGTGGATAACACCAAAGTCCATCTTGGTGAACTGGTGTGTTTTATTTGGGTTACTTACAGGAGCAGAAATGCCTTTGAAAAGCCCTCCCCCGCATGGGTGACAGCTCATAAAAGCTGGAAACCTAGAGCACACAGAACAACCTGCAGGAGGCTCCACATGTTGGAGAGTGTCCTTCCCAGGTAGTTCAGCTGGTCCCAATGTCTTCCAGCCACCTCAGATGGTCACTGTTCCTCCAGGCAAATGAGAACAGCTGAGAACTGCCCTCAGCTGTTTTCACCACCTATATGAGCATGAGGCTGGAGATGCCTAACAAATCTGGTCAGTTTCAGGGACTTCCTGAAGCTTTTGAATAGTTGACTTCCTGAGCTTAAGAAGCCTATCTACAGGATGGAGTGTTACTCCTCTTCCTGGTTGGCCTTATGTCTTAAGGAGCTTCCTTGTAGGAAGGACAGGATCCCCCCCTTCACATCTTGTGCCTTAACCAGCTTCCCTAAGGGTAAAATATTTTCCTCTTGGAACATCCTGTCTTATTGAATTTTCCTCTAAGATGGAATGTTTTATTTCAGAGGAAATTGCCACACAACATGACACTAAGCCTCTCTTGAAGAAGCCTCTGAAAGGCTCCCTCTTGGACCCGAGTTAGGTACAAACCACACCCAAACACCTGCTTTCACTGAGAGATCCTTTATTAAGCAGGGAGAAAAGTTAAGGTGGCTGCTTTCTGACTCAGGCTGAGAAACAGCAGCAAATGACTTCAGGTATGATTTTTAAGAGGAGATAAAGAGAAGGTCTGGGCCAGAATGGGCTAGGATGTGGTAATAAAGGAGATAGGGGACACGGGAGAAGCAAAAGGGGACAATGGAAAGGAGGCAGGAGCATTTGTCCCAGAGAGACAAAGAACTGCCTTGTAGAGAGGAGGCAGATGTGGAACACAGGCAAATGGCAGTTTATAAAGGTAAATGGGAAACATTGTGTTAGGATGAAGTGCTTAATTTTAAGTGGACATGTTAATTAGGAGCATCAAAGGGGCTTTTGATTGCTGCTGGACTTATTGATATCTGGACCTTGGTAGTCAGCCTCAGGAGGAGGAAGTGGCCAAATAAGGAAACAGACCTTGGTGGCTAGCTTCAGGAATGTAATCTAACAGCTTTTAGCAAGGCAGAGGGAATGGGGGGGGGGGGAAGGGCAAGGCCTGCCGGAGCCACATGCTCCAGTGGGCTAATGTCCTCTCATCCCTCCTATATGGCACTCAGTGCTTGAAGAGGCAGGTTAGGGACACTGACTTCTGAGGCTCCAGGTTTTATTTGCACATAGGAATCTGGAAGTGCGTTCTGAGAAAGGACTCTGACATGGGAGGGGTTGATGGGAGCCCCCTCCTAGTACAGTGTGCTTCCCCAAGCTCAGCCCCACCCTCAGAGTCTGTTCTTCATCTCTACCCACCCCCAACGAGGGTGACACTGACAGTCCCTTTACTGCTTCTGGGGCTCTAGCACTATAGATGTGAAACAGAGATGCTACCCTAAATCAGCTCTGCCTCAAAGACTAGCTCTCTGGTGGATGTGACCCCTGTCTCAGATATCTGGTCTAGTCAGCTCACAGACCATCATCCACACTGCTGTTTGAACTTAGGCCTGGTTTCTGAGAGCAACCAGCAGCTTCTTGGCTGTGTGGCTTCTGACTTCCTTCATGGAGGGCCAGCCGTAACAGTGAAGGCTACATTCTCCTGCAATGTCATTCTCTGCTGGTCCAGAAAATTGAAAACTGTGACATTTAACAGGGACAGCACATGGTATTATCACCTCTACCTAACAGAGAAGGCAACTAAGGCTGCTACATTATGCTTGATTGGTTTGCAAAGGGGTTTCTTCTAGTCCAGGTTGATCTCAACGGGCAACTGCTATGTAGCTGAGCATGACCTTGAACTTCTGATCCTCCCACCTCCACCTCCCAAGTGCCAGGCTTATAAGTATGCACTTCCACACTTAGCTTTGGGGTGCTGGAGATCATATCCGGTGTTTCAAGCATGGCAGACAAACATTCCACCAATGAGCCACATCCCTATCTGCTGAAGCAGTTATTGAAGATACTTGAGAACGTTGGGGTCAGATGCTTCTAAGAAACAAGCCTGACTTCACCACTCTCCCAAATCCGATTGGATCCACTCCACCCCCCATCCCCACCCCTACCAAGTCTAACCTCAGAGATGTGACAATGGATTTAAAGCCTTGTCAGCAATGGTCCTGCCTGCTAGTCCAGCCTTAGCCCCTCTGGCACCAACTATATCCAAGAGAACCTTGTGTGAGCAGTCACCTGAATTGCCTCTCATCAGTGTACCTGGGAAATTCCCCTACTTCCCTTCTAAATCTCTATGGGAGCATCAGTGTTCAAGGCTTTGTCCAGATTCTCCCAGGGACACCTCTGTGCTTTGTCTGCCTCCTATGCTTGACAGTAGAACTCTGAGTGGAAAGGTGACATGCTGGATCGTTTTATGTCAATGACACAAGCTAAAATCATCTGAGCTAAACCCCAATTAAGACAATGCCTCCATAAGATCTAACTATTTGCAAGCCACTATATGGCATTTTCTTGATTAGTGATGGGTGGGGGAGAGCACAGCCCATTTTGGGCTGGTGATCCTGGGATCTATATGAAAACAGTCTGAGAAAGCCATGGGGCAGCACCCCTCCATGGCCTCTGCACCAGCTCCTGTCTCCAGATTGCTGCCCTGTTTGAGTTCCTGTCCTGATGTCCTTTGATGATGAACAGAGATATGGAAGTGTCAGGCTTGCCTGATAGGTTTTCTGTACCAAAATATTAGGTTTCTCCCCTGATGCAGTAAGCCAGACCAAGCTGAATTAAAAGATAAAAGACCAGGTTTATTTGAGCAAAGTACTCTCTGGTGACCCTTCAGCCCCAGTGATCAAAGTGGGAGAAGGAGACAAGAGAAAAATCACAGAGCTGGTCTAAAGGAAGGGGCTGAGGTGCTCAGTGTGTGGGGGGGTGATGACATGTCTGCCGCAAGCTGGGTTTGGGTTACCTATCAAGTATGGTAGCTTTTAAGCAGGGGCTTGAGCAGCTCTGGGGAGAAGCCACTGCCACCTGACTCTGGGGCGGGACTGGACTTTAGGCATTTTTTCTGAGAGGGCAGGGTTTGGAGAGAAAGAAATGGCTGGATCAAGCAGGAGTGACCTTCTTGAATATATGGGCGGCAGTTCAAATCTGGCTACTTTCTGTTGGCATGGGGAGTCAGGAGTCAGTGAGCTCACACTCAGAGGGAGGTATGAGTGAAGGAGCAGTTGGTTAACTGCCGTATTGGGGCCCTCTGGAGTCTGTTCCTTGAGGAGGCAGAGAAGGCAAATTGCTAGGAGAAAAAAATAGATTATTATCCCTGACCTTGTGAATGGGACTAGCCATGGAAAGAGTGGAAATTGCCAGTCAGAATGACATGGAGATGTGCCCTGGTTGTACAAAAGAGACGAAGATGAACGAGCAAGACACGAGAGAGGGCAGGCCCTTCATTGGGACATTCTGGAAAACTGGAGGGTGGAGGGTCCAAGTTGTTAGCTCAGCGCGTGAGAGCAAATATACACTAACAAGGCCAATTTAAGAGAGGAGTCCCAGGAGGGTGAAGAAGCAGAGGAGCAGGACAGAAGTCAGGGGACAGACTGAAAAAAGGACCGGAGCATGTGCTCACAGTCTCTTTTAAGGGAGGGGGCGTGCACGTGCAGGGGCGTGCCTCCGTATAAGGTGCATCCCACCTGAGCCAGAGTTGGGTCAGCTACGTGGAGTGTCAGGAATCCTTACACAAGTTGCTAGACAGATCCTGGATAGGTGCCTGCTTGAGCCTGGAGAGGTGGTACCAGCACTGATATCCCAGGAGCTTGGCAGCTGCAGGGGTGGTAAAGATCACAGTGTAGGGTCCTGTCTACTGGGGCTCTAGGGATTTAGGAGATAACCGATAACCGCTTGTTGAATACCCAGTCCCCTGGGGAGTGTGGAGCAGGCTTAGGGGCAATTGGGTCTATTGGTGTGGGGGCAGAAAAACAGCTGTCGGCATGTGAACATAGAATAGACCTTAGGAGAGAGAGGTGGGTAGGACCCTGGCCAGTGGAGGGGTCTAGGCATGGGGGTGGTGGCTGAAGAGGAATGGCCTTCAGTGAGAGCTCAAAAGGGCTTAAGCCTATAGGAATGTGGGGTGGCCCAGAAGTGGCGGGGGGGGGGAGGGGGGAGGACAATGGGGCAGAGGGAGGGCCAAGATAACATGAGTTCAATGGAGAGCTCAGTGATTTGTTTGATGAGTCCATTGGCTCTCTCAACCTTCCCCAAGGATTGTGAATGGTGGGGGGGTCTGTAGCTTCCAGGAGATGTTGAAGGCTTCAGACACAAGCATGATGATTCTGGAAGTGAGGGCTGGGCTGTTGTCCATTTTGATGGTCTGTGGCATGCCAAATCGTGGGATGATGTGTTCAAGGGGTACCTACCTGAGCCACCATAGCTGCTGTTTTCCTGGATGGAGAATTCTTCTATTCATGCTGTAAAGGTGTCAGCAAGAGTCAGGAGGTAGCAGAGCTTTTTATGAGTGGGCATGTGAGTGAAGTCAATCTGCCAGTCCTTGCTTGGTTGGTGTCCTCAGATCTGGTGCCAGGGCTGGTGTTTCTGGAAGAACCCTTTCTGGGTTGGCCTTGGCACACATCTGGCAGGAGGAATGGACCTATTAAATACAAGCTCGAAGATGAGGCTCTAATGACACAAAGCTGTGGGACCTATGTGTAAGGTTTGGTGGCTGCTGAAATGATGGAGAGTGTCTGATCCTGGGAAAGGCAATTATTTAAGTAAAATCATTGGTCTGTTGTCAGTGTGACCCTTTTATTTAGGACTTTATCCCTCTCCTCTGGTTAGTAACAGGGCGGATGTGAAGGTATCAAAACCAAAATACATCCTGTAGATCCAGTGGAGCTGGAGGCCAGTCACCAGGCCACTGAGTTAGCACTGGCATTGCCTAAGGCCACTGGATCCTTGGAGGACTGATGTCCTCAGCAGTAGATTATGGCTACTTCTTCAAGGAGCTGGAAAGCCTCCAAGAGCTTGGCTACAAGGGGTCCCTTGACAACTGGAATGCCCTTGGTAGTGAGGAAGCCTTTTTCCTTTCAAAGAACAGAAAGAGTACGGGCTAGCAGAAAGGCATATTTAGTCTGTGTTGAAGTTAGCCCACTGATCCTTAGCTATTTGGAGCACTCTAGTCAAGGTCATTAATTTGGCCTTTTGTGAAGAGGTCCCCATTGACAGACAGGTCTCGTCAACTGTTTTAGTGAAAATGACCACTGTATAAGCTGCCTGGTAGTTTCCTAATCTGAGCTTCTATCAACCAGGAGGGTGAGTTGGGGGTCTATGAGGAGACTAGGCTGGGGTGAGTGCTTGGCTTCCACAGTGGCTGGGCGGGAGTGAGGGGAGCACCAGAGAGGGAAAGGACGGGGAGGAGGGCTGCAGGGTTTAGGGCAGAGTTCAAGGCCAAGGTCATTTGAGGGTTTTCTAGAAACAGTAAATGAAAGACTTGGACTCATGAGGGTCAAGGAGTAAAAGAGAAGAATGACTCAGAAGTTTGAGAGGCGGTGGGTGGGAATATACAGTGACTGGCTGAATCAGGGTGCTCTTGAGGGCCTCCCTCCTTGATGAGTTCAGTCCTTGCTGTTAGGGCTCTCAAACATGGCTGCCATCCACAAACAGTGGGGTCTAGTTGTTTGGAAAGAAAAGCAAGAGCCTGAGCAGTTGGATTAGAACCCCTGTGGCTGCTCTCACTTTTTGGTGGAATTGGGTGGTAGGGTCTGGTGGGGTCTGGGAGAGCTAGGGGGCAGTTAAGAAGGCATCCCACAGTAAAGGGAAGTGGGTAAGTGGGTGAGGGGCCCCATGGGGGGGGTCTCTCTGGCTGCCTGGCGTAGAGTTTTGGCTGTGATGTCAAAGTTAGAGATCCAGTGCTGGGAGAATGCCATCGGGTCCAGAAATTAGAGATTAAAATTAGGGTTTTAAAGGACTCAGTGTAAGTTCAGCTGGATCCATTTCTGTGGGCCTGAGACAAAACAAAATATCATGGCAGCGAGACCTGTGGTGGGGAGGATGCTTGCCTCACAGCAATAAGTAATCAGAAAGACACAAAAGAGGCCAGCAAAAATATGTACCCTTTAAAGACACCAATGTCCTACTTCTAGTCAGGCCCCACCTTTTCTGGTCTCTATTATCCCACTATAATCTGGCCAATCATTAATTCCTTGATGGATTAACCTATTGTTGAAATCAGACCCATCATGATAAACCACCCTGCCAATGCTTGAATATCTGGATACTAAGTCTTAAGTGTTCTCTGAGGGACACTTGGTCCAAACCACAGTGTTTTTGCCCATGCACAGGACACCAGCAAGGTCAGGGCACAGAACCATGAGGAAAGAGCTCACTAGAGGAAATCAGGCAGAACTTTGCCATCACCAGAGCTAGAAAGATGCTAATTTTTTTTTTTTTTAAAAAAAACTTTATTTATTTATTTGCCTTGGTGTTTGCCTGGAACTGGAACTACAGACAGTTGTGAGCTGCCATGTGGGTGCTGGGAATCGAACCTGGGTCCTCTGGAAGAGCAGACGGTGCTCTTAACCGCTGAGCCATCTCTCCAGCCCCAAAGATGCTAATTTAAATTCACCTTCGGTCAGGAGGTTTTGTAAGCAACTAGCTGACAGGAAGTGGTAGTGAGGAGGCAGATGGAGAAGGATTTTTAAGTGGAGGTGAAGGGGAAAAGATAAGGACTTTTGGGGAGACCCAAGTAAGGACAGAACATGAGCTACATGCTATTCAGCCTCTCTGAGGAGCAGCATTCCACCTCAGCCTTCGAATCCTGAGTTCTTTAGAGGAACAGAGATTTAGTTAAGTTCTCTTGTAGCTTTAAAAGAGTCGGTGCCTAAGGGAACAGAATTCCCTTGCCGGTGGTAGCAGCAGAATTGCTGTTGCTGACTAGGATAACTGTGGCTTAAAAGGCAGCCACAGTTAAAAAGAGGACAACATTTCTCAGTGCCCTAGAACTCATTTTGTAGACCAGACTGGGCTCAGATTCAGAGATCCACCTGCTTCTGCCACCCTGGGAATCAAAGGTGGCACTACCATCACCTGGCAACCTTGAGGCTATGAAACACCCAAGAACCATATGGCCTATGAGGTAAGCACAAGCCAGCTCTCAGGTGCCTCGTTACTCAGGGGAGGCATACTCGGGCTCTGTAGATCTGGGCTGAGGTGCTTTCACGGTGGGAGGAGCCAAAGCATGAAGCCCCCAATACCTCGCTCTGTCTTGTGTGGCTCTGGTAAGAAGAGATATTGCATGGATTTCATAGCCAATTTCTCATTACCATGCATGGGTTCATCTTGGGTCATAGTACCCTGCTTATGTAGTAATCTCTGTCTAGAAGGGATCTGTGTTCAGTCCCCTGAAGTCATAAAAGAATAACCCTTTGTGCCCATGCTGTTGTGTGCTGGGTTTACAGGTGCTGAAACAGTCTTAGCTAGCAGCTCTGCCTGTTGGGTGGTCAGTCAGCCTTTGGAGAGATGGAGAGGTTGCACTGGTAGACGTGAACACACGGGAAAGCTGTTCAGGAGGCTTGATTACTTAGGTCATGAACAGTCAAGGATGAAACCCAGAAGAGAAGGAAAGTGTCAAGCTTCCTGCTTTGTTCGAGCAGCTGGCTAGCTGGTGGTGTCAGTCACAGAAGTTAACTGGCTTTGGTGTGAGGACACATGTAAGAATTTGCAATGGTTGCTATAATAACACACCATAGTTCAGGGATCTTACACTTCAGTAATGAATTTTCTTGCTATGGAGATTGGGGAGGCTCCAAGTGAATGAACAAGGACTAAGATGAAAACCTAGGAACTGTGTGTTGTTGACATGAGCACAGCCATTTCTGATCCCCAATGCCTCAGACCCATGTGAATGGCAAAGCCTTTCTCCAGTTAAACTTAGGGGTTGTCTTGCCTTCTTCTGGTTCAAGTGTTTATGAATGATTGGCATGTGTGCAAAAACCATCAAGCACAGCTTCCTCCTGGGGATATCTGCAGCCTGAGACTATTCCCCTACAGGGACTTCCTACATAGTGTAGCAAAACCTGTCTCCTTACTCAGTTGTATGCAGCAAACCTGCTGCCTCCCTTGAGATGTATAAAATAAGTGGATTGAGTTTCTGGGCTGCAGTTTGTGCCCTCCATCAGAGTAAGCACTGCCCACTCAATTCCAGCTTTTCTGTATAAGTGTCTGTGTGTCTTGTCTTTTCTCCATGGCTTGTTGCCCAGTCAATTTTCCAGGACCAAACAGTGTAGGATGAGGTATCTTGTATTTCTTTTTTTTTTTTTTAAGTATTTCTTTTTATGTTATGTGAATTGGTGTTTTTCGTGCATGTATAACTGTGTAATGGTGTCAGATCTTGGAATTACAGACAGTTGTTAGCTGTCATGTGGGTGCTGGGAATCAAACTCAGGTCCTGCAGAAGAACAGTGTTCTTAACTGCTGAGCCATCTCTCCAGCCCCGGCATCTTGCATTTCTAGAAAACAGAAAAGTCAAGATGTCTCTGGGGCTGATTTCTTCTGAGTTCTTTCTCCTTGGCTATTTGCAGACATCTATCTTCTCCCAGCATATTTGTGTGGTTATCCTTTTGTGTGTTTCTATATTCCCATCTCTTTGTAAAGACAGATCATTTTGGATTAGGGCACATCATAATGACCCCATTCAACCTTAGTACTTTATTGACTCCAAGTATGTCAGGTGCTGAGATTCTGAAGTTTAGGATATTAGCATCTGGAGTTGGGGGGGCAGGATCATGATTCAGCCATTATAGCACAGTTTAAAATAGGCTGAGTTCTGAGAAACAGACAAGCATCCAAGAGGCAGTGATGGGGTGTGTATTTGAATTTGGAGGACAGCTTGGCTGGGTATATGAATTGGGTATAAAGAGTGACAGATCAAGAAATAACTGTCTCAACACTGAAAGGGGAAGGAGAAGGACCCAAGACCAGGGTCTAGGACCCACTGGAGAAAGTGCAGTTGGAAGCTGTGGCCAGAGAATCCAAAGACCCAGAAATAGGTAGAGTCGGAGAAGGTCCCAAGCAAGGAAATTACTTTCAGGGAGTGGTTCACCCTTGAGTCAATACCCCTTGACAAATCTCTATCTCCAAAAATATTTACATTATGATTCATAACAGTAGCAAAATCACAGTTACAAAGTAGCAACAAAAGTAATTTTATGGTTTTGGGTCACCATAACAGGAGGGACTATATTAAAGGGTCACAACATTAAAGTTGAGAAACATGGCTTTAAGGAGTGGCTTCAAATTTCTTAGTATAATCACACACACACACATGCACACACATGCCATAGCTCTGGGGCTTCTTCAGACCTGGTTCTCTCATTCAGTTCTCTGTTTTCTACAAGATGCAGCACAGTTAAGAGCAGCAGCTGAGTTTCATCACTCCAAGACCGAGGTTTGGAAAGAGAATGAAAATTAAAATACAAAATATTGTATCTGTTTTCTGTGTGTGTGTGTGAAATCGCCTGCTGTCTGGGTAGGGCAAATCAATATGTCTTTTGATCTTAAGATGCTCATGTCTCCCCCAGGAGATTCTGAAGTTAAATGACACATCCACATGGATATTCTCCTTGGAAGGTTATAGGGAGGTGGGGAGATCCACCCAGCCTCAGCTTACTGCAGGCTGCCTTGTTTGGTCTCTCGGCATCCATTGGTTGAAGGGAATGATGCCTTCCAGATGCTTCCAATCTTCTCCAGCCAGGAGTCTGGCTGGCCAACTGGGCCCCCACCCTCAGTCTGGCTGCCCACAGCCAGATGAACTTTCCCAGCCCAGCTTCTTACACACCCACTGCAGCCGTGCCTGTGACCTTGGCTCTTGTAGTAAATAGGGTTTACTGCAGACCCTTCAGATCTAAGGTATACCTCATTGGGCCTCATTGGTTTGCCTCAGAATTACAGACCGCTTTTCATTTGAAAAGGGTTTTGGTGACTTTGAGCCACATTTTCAGGCCTGCCTATGCGGTCCCTCTTCTCTCTTCTGCTGGTGTTGTGGGTCTCCTGGTGCCTGGATGAGTCTGCTCCTGCTGACAGGACCTCCATACTGTTGAGCTGTACCTGCGGCTACTCTGCCCTTGGCATTTGCTACATGCTGACTTGGATGGATAGATTTCTTCTCTTAGAGCAAATACCAATTTCTTTCTTTCTTTCTTCCTTTGTTCCTTTCTTTCTCCCTTTTTTATTCCTTTTTTGCTTTTTGTTTTGGTTTTTAAGACAGTTTCTTTGTTTAGCCTTGGCTGTTCTAGAACTAGCTCCGTAGATAAGGCTGGACTTGAATTCACAGAGATCCACCTGTCTCTGCCTCCCAAGTGCTGGGATTAAAGGCATGTACCACCACCACTTGGTTGTAAATATCTTTCTTATATTTTGACATTTCAATAAGACCCCAATATTAGGAGTTATTTTTAACTTCTTTTTCTTCTTTTTAATATTTATTTTTAGTTTATGTGAATTGGTGTTTTGCCTGCATGTATAACTGTGTAAGGGTGTCAGATCTTGGAATCACAGACAGTTGTTAGCTGCCATGTGGATGCTGGGAATCGAACTCAGGTCCTCCGGAAGAGCAGTCAGTGCTCTTAACCTCTGAGCCACCTCTCCAGCCCTTAACTTTTTTTTTAATGTGCATGTGTGCATACATGTTTGTGTGTATGTGGGTGCACTTGTCTGTGGATGTGCATTTACATAGATGCAAGTGCACATGATGTCGATATCTTCCTTGATTGTTTTTCATCTTATTTTTATTGAGGCAGAGTCTCTGAACCACAAGCTTACCAAGTTTACTAGTTGGACTAGCCAGCTTGCTCTAGGGATGCCCTGCCTCCCACACCCCAGGATTGCTGGTAGCCACCACAGTGGCCTAGTTTTTACATGAGCTCTGGAGATTTGAACTCCAGTCCTTATGTTTGTGTGGCAAGTGCTTTAAGCCATTTCTACATCCCTCTTGTTAATTTTGTATTTTGAAAAAAAATTAAAATTTACAGAAAGATGTGATAAACAATACAGAGAGACTTCTGTTTCTGGGCAGAGAGACGGCTTCTATCTGTTTCTTCTTATTCCACCCACCAAATGCAATTGGAAACCCTGGACACAGAGAAACTGACAGACAGGTGGGGCCCAAAGAATGACCTCAAGATCTAATGAGCCCAGGAGGCTACCATCCAGATCCATTAACAGATACAGATTAAACTCAGCCCAACAGAGCTAGGACACTGTGGCCTACCAACAGAAAACAACAGTGACCACTACCCATACCACAAGCCAGAAGTGTCCAAACACCCTGCCAGTTGGCACTATAGGACAGATAGCAAGGCCTCTTGCTGCTGGGGGAATAGGTTCCTTGCCATGGTGTCAATAGAGATTTCTCTTGCCTAGGAGAGCAAGGCACGTTTCTCATTCCTACTAAAGCCAAAACGCTCATCATGGCCCCTGAGTGGCAGAGCTGCCCCTTTTACAGCTCTGTGGTGGAAAACTGAACTGTCATTTCCACTCAGCAGTGACAAGGAACAGACCTCTCCTACCCCAGGTTATAGAGGAAGGCTGAGTAGGAAAGCTGGCTGCCTCCCTGCACTGTGGTAATGGGGCAGTATCCCCTTCCCCTGTCAGAGTTGCACAAGGAAAACCCAGCTGCAGCAGGACACTTAAATAAGATCCAGAGTCTCAGATGAAATACGAGACTGTTCAGGTTTCAATGGAAAAATCACTCATCATCATGGCAACTGCCAGAAAGATTGCAATCAGGGTGAAAAATGACAAGAGATAGATTCAGCCGTGGGGTGGCAGGCACAGTAGATTATCAGCCCAAGATCTTGAGACTACAATGACAAAAATATTTCAGTAGGCAATTAGTCTGGGAGAAAAGAAAAAAAAATATAGAGGCTCAACAAAAAAAAATCATAAAAAGAAACAATTCCTTTTTTTTAAGCTTTATTTATTTATTATTTATTTATTTATTTGCCTTGGTGTTTTGCCTGGAACTGGAACCACAGACAGTTGTTAGCTGCCATGTGGGCGCTGGGAATCGAACCCGGGTCCTCTGGAAGAGCAGACGGTGCTCTTAACCGCTGAGCCATCTCTCCAGCCCAAGAAACAATTTCTATAAACAGAAATATAGAAAAATAGAAATTTTCCAGTAAGAACAATAGAAGAAAAACTAGAAAAAAACCAAAAAACAAAAAACCCAGGAGAACCTTGAAGAGAGTTTTTGTTTTGTTTTGGTATGAGTGCTCTGTCTGTATGTATGCATATAAGGCTGAAGAAAGCATCAGATCCCATTATAGATGGTTGCTGGGAATTGAATTCAAAACCTGAAAAGAGCAGCCAGTGTTCTTAACTGCTGAGCTAGCTGAAGAGAGTTTTTAATGGGATTCTGTAAGAAGAAAGTGGGTAGAGATGAAATAATTTTAAAATCCCTCAAATTAGGAAAATGCACAAACCTCTGAGAATCTTAATCTCTAAATTGACATCACCAAGACAGCACCATGTCAAACTGTAAACAAAGGGAGATAGATGCCTGACAGCAGCAGCTTCCTGCGGGGAGGCAGTAGTTACTCAGAGTTCTCAGCCTAACTGTGGCTCATGACATCCTATAGGACAGAGGAAAAAGGCAGCATGTATCTCAGTGAGAAGACCTGTTTAGAACAAAGGGACAGAGTGGGAATACAGCTTAGTGGTTAAGAACACACACACCACTCTTGCAAGACCAGGATTCCATTCCTGGCACCAGTATCTAACAGCTAATAACAAGCAGTAACCTTAGTGCCAAGTAATCTGACTCTTCTGGCCCCCATGGGTTCCAGTATATACACGCTCACACACATGTACTAACACACACATACACAGTTACAAATAAAATGTCACTGAGGCATGAGTAATAAACAATAAGTTCTTTTCAAAAAGAAGGGGCTGGAGAGATGGCTCTGTAGTTAAGAACACTGGCTGCTCTTTCCAGAAGACTCTGGTTCAATTCCCAGGCCCCAAATGGTGGCTAAACTCAGTACCAGAAAATCCAACAGCTTTTCTTACCTCCTTGGACTCCTCTAGGCACGTGGTACAAAGGTACACTCAGGTACATGCTCACACAAACACAAAATTAAGTAGATAAATATTAAGGAAAAAAAAAAAGGAAAGGATCAAGCTTGTGGTGATACACACTTGTAATCCCAGCACTTGGGATTAAGAGGTGAATTTGAGGCCAACCTGGTCTACATAGTAAGTCTCAGGCTGGAGGAGGGGGTAGGGGATGAGAAAGGAAAGGAAGAAAGAGAAGAAATGATAAAATAAGGAATCTTAGAATATAAGGGAGGGCTGGAGAGATGGCTCAGTGGTTAAGAGCACTGACTGTTCTTCTGGAGGACCTGAGTTCAATTCCCAGCATCCACATGGCAGCTAACAACTGTCTATAATTCCAAAATCTGACACCTTTACAGTTATACATACATGCAGGCAAAACACCAATTCACATAAAATAAAAGTAAGTATTTTTTTTAAAAAAAGAATATAAGGGAAGGAAGAAGTCAGACTATCTTTATTTGCAGATGATATGATCATTTATGTAAGTTATCTACCAGGGAACTCTGACAGCTGATAAACACCTTTACCAATGTAGCAGGGTACAAGATTAACTCAAAAGAATCAATAGCCCTCCTAGACACTAAGGATAAAAGGGCTGAAAAAGAAATAAGAGAAACATCATCATTTATAATAGCTAAAAATAGCATTAAATATCTTGATGTAACTCTAACCAAAGAAGTCACAGACTTGTTCAACAAAAACTTTAAGTCACTGAAGAAAGGAATTGAAGAGGATATCAGAAAATGGAAAGACCTCCCATGCTCCTGGATAGGTAGGATCAACATAGTAAAAATAGCAATTCTACCAAAAGTAATCTACAGATTCGATGCACTTCCCATCAAAATCCCAACACAATTTTTGCAGACCTTGAAAGAACAATACTCAGCTTCATATGGAATAAACAGGAAACCCAGAATTGCCAAAAGAATCCTGCTCAATAAAAGAACTTCAGGAGGTATTACTATCTCTGACTTCAAGCTATACTATAGAGCTACAGTAATAAAAACAGCCTGGTACTGGCATAAAAACAGACTTATGGATCAATGGAATCGAATCAAAGATCCCAACATTAACCTACACACCTAAGAACACCATATTTTTGACAAAGAGGCCAAAAAATTCAATGGAAAAAAGATAGAATCTTCAACAAATGGTGCTGGCATAGCTGGATGGCAGTGTGTAGCAGAATGCAAATAGATCCAAACTGATCACCCTGCACAAAACTCAAATCCAAGTGGATCAAAAACCTCAACATAAACCCAGCTACACTGTACTTGATAGAAAATAAAGTGGGAAATACCTTCTAATGCATTGACACAGGTGACCACTTCCTAAATATAACACCAGTAACACAGACACTAAGAACAACAAGTAATAAGTGGGACCTCCAGAAACTGAGAAGCTTCTGTAAGGCAAAAGTCACAGTCAATAAGACAAAATGAAGGCCTACAGAATGGGAAAAGATCTTTACCAATCCTACAAACTGACAGAGGGCTGATCTCTAAAATATATAGAGAACTCAAGAAACTAGAGCCCAAAACCTTGAATAACCCAATCAAAATATGGGGTTCAGAACTAAAACGGGAATTCTCAACAGAAGAATTACAAACGGCTGAAAGGCACTTGGAAAATTGCTCAACATCTTTAGCCATCAGAGAAATACAAACCAAAACATCTTTGAGATACCACCTTACACCTGTCAGAATGGCTAAGATCAAAAACACAGATGACAGCCTATGCTGGAGAGGTTGCAGAGCAGGGGGAACACTCCTCCATTGCTGGTGGGAGTGTAAGCTTGTTCAGCCACTCTGGAATGCAGTATGGCGGTTTCTCAGAAAACTGGGAATCAACCTCCCCAAGGATCCAGCAATACCACTTTTGAGTGTATACCCTAAAGACACACATTCATACTCCAAACGCATTAGCTCAACTATGTCCATAGCAGCATTAATTTGTAATAGCAAGAATCTGGAAACAACCTAGATGCACCTCAACTGAAAAATGGATTAACAAACTGTGGTACATCTACACAATGAAGTATCTGTCAGCAGTTAAAAAAATGACATCCTAAAATTTGCAGGCAAATGGATGGATTTGGAGAATATCCTCCTGAGTGAGGTATCACAAGCCCAGAAAGATAAGCATGGGATGTACTCACTTATTAGTGGACTTTAGACAAAAAGCAAAGAACAGCCAAGTTCCAAATCACAACCCCTGAACAGCTTGGGATTAGAAGGAATTTAAGAGAGACATCCTGGGATTCCCCTGGGAAGAGAAAATAGAGAAGATCTTCCTAGCTAATTGAGAGCATAAGAGGCTGCAACCAAGAAGGTCTGGGAACAAATCATGAGAGAAGGAGATGATTGAGTGAGCGGAGCAACAAAGAGAGAAAGAAAAAAAAAAGTGATGGAGATCTTAATAAAGGAAACCAATACGGGGTTGGAAAGAGATCAGGTGCTAGGGAAACCTCCAAGAACTCACAGGATGTCCCTGGCTAAGTTTCCAACCAATGGTGAAGGTGTTGCCTAGATAGGACTTCCCTATAATCAAATGAATAACCACCTTAAATGCCATCACAGAACCTACAACCAACAGTGAATAGAGGTAGAGACAGAGATACATGGCTGAGCACTGGACTGAGCTCCTGTTCTAACTGAGGTGGGGTGGGGATTTGAGTGTGTATGAGCAAGAGGATAGGGACTGTGAGGAAAATTCCCACAGTGATGGCTGGCTGGAGCTCTGGGAAGCTCATCCAATCAAGAACAGCCACTGGGGAACCATCTGGTAAAGGAGCTAGGCCCTCCAAGGATAGGCATGTGGGCTGGGCGCTTCAGAGCCCATTCTCTTCGGAGGAACACCTAACCCAGTCTTGATATTAGGATGAAGAAGTCGGACTTGCCTGGAGTGGATGCTGAGCTGATCCACCTTGGGACTTCTTGCCCTTTGGAGGGAGGTGATGGGGGGGATGGGAAGGATGGGGGCTGAAGGCTGACTGGGAGGGATTGGGAGGGGGAGCAAGGAGATACATGGATAAAAAAGACTTTATTTTATAAATAAATAGTATATAAATATTTTTTTAAAAAAGAATATAAGGAAATTAGCCAAACAATGGAATTTTTTAAAATTTTTCTTAAATTTTATGGGTATGTTGTTTCCTGCATTGTATATCTGTGTGACACATTCATGCTTGGAGCCTGTGGAGGCCAGAAAAAGAGTCAGACCTCCTGAGATTAGAGTTACAGATGGTTGTGAGCTGACATGTGGGTGCTGGGAACTGAATTCAGGTCCTGTGGAAGAGAAGCCAGTGCTTTTAACCACTGAGTCATCTCTCCAGCCCCAATAAATGTTATTTTCAAATACCAATACTGCTCTGAATAGATGTGAAGGAAATACTTTAGATAATTATAAAATGTCCCAATGGTGCCTATAACTCTAGATACCTAGGAGACCAATGCAGGAAGAGAGAAAATTCAAGGCCTACTTAGATGACAGAGCAAGAAAACTAAAACAAATACTTATGATGATAGAGGATTAAAATGCAAAAATATTTGAAAGGTAACTTTATAGGATAAAAGAAACAAAAACCAGAACAAACAGAACCAAAAGATGAAAAATTTGCAGACACAAGATCTGGTGCATTAATAATTACATCAGCCATGACTGTCTGTCTCATAGAGCAATTAGAAGACACTGCTTTGGCAGAGTGGATGAAAACACAGGACCTAACTGCTTACCCCTTGCAAGAGGCTTTCGACTGTAAAGGCAGGTTGACAGCCATCTGATAGAAGAAGATTTATCATGCAAATATTAAACAGGAGAAAGCATGTTGTCGTATGAATATCAGGTAAAGCAGGCTTTGGAGAAGAAATAAAACTTTCAGAGACAGAGAGGAACAATGTATGAAGCCCACCAAGATGGCAATTCTAAATGTGTTTGTACCAAAAAGAAGAACTATGAAATATTTACAACTGAAAAAGAAGTAGATAACTCTTCAGGTATATTTGGATCCTTCAATAATCCTGTAGAATGAGATGGAATACCAGTAAGGAAACAGAAGCTGTCCCATCACCCCATAGGAACTAAATAATGCTGGAGATTCTCCACTTCACAGAAGCAGAAATGGAAAAGCTTCTCATCACTAGTGTAAGGGCAGGTGTATGGTGCAATCTGAGAACAATCTGGGGGTTCCTCCTAGCTTTAAGGCAGAATCTAACTGACCCAGGAGTTTCTACTGTCCCCATAGGAGCTCTGGAACTATAGATATAAGTTACCATACCTGGCCTTTTGTGGGGTCTAGGAGTTTACTTACACTAATGTTTTCACTCTTGCATGCCAAATGTTTTACCCACTAAGATACCTCTAAAGTCTTGACACCTTTATTCTTCCTAGCTCTGAACTGGAAGGATATCAGCTGTCCTTCAGCACCTGGGGGAGTGTTCAAGGTCAAATATGAGGCCCACCTCCCCCAACGTGAAGTTTTCTTTCATTCCTCTTGCAGAGATATTTTGTCTAGGATGGATGTTGGATTACGTCAAGAGCTTTTTCCATAGGTATTGAAATGTTTGCATGATTCATGTCCATGTGGTGAATCATACTGATTGATTTTCAAATGGTAAACTGATCTGGAAGTCTTATGGTGTGTCCTGCTTAGTCATAATGTATCATTCTTTTTATACACTGCTGGATCTGGTTTGATGTTTGGCATTGCAGCTTTTTGTGTCAGTATTCATGAGAGATATTGGACTGCAATTTTCTTGTTTGGTTTTGGCTAAAAGGCTAATCTGCCTTTATAGAACAAATTAGTAAGGATTCCTTTTCCTCTAGTGTTCTGAAAGAGTTCATATAAAATGAACTTGACCTTTGTCCTCCTGGAATGTCTGATGTAATTCACTTATTCATCATTGCCTCTTCCTCTTGCCCTCACTCCCTTCCTAAGGCAATAACTACATGGTATATGTGGAGGCAAATGCTACAAATCTGACTGGTTTCCAGGCCGCATATAAATAGACAAATGGTCTACAGTGTGAATGGGGTTAAAATGACAGGCATATTTAAGCTTTTCAAAAGCTCTGTGGTTTCTGTTGCATCCTTTTGCTTTGCCATTCCTGGAAACAATCCTGGTTCCACACTGGGCTAGGACAAGGAGATAGTGATAGAGGACATTATGAACCTAAACCAGAGACAAGCTGGACTAAATCCCACAGACTATCCTGTTCTACCTCTGAAGAGCTACTTGCTTTAAGGTTAGGTGACTATAAAAATCATGAGTTAGCAGTGCCAAGTGGTGGCATGTTCCTTTGGTCTCAGCTGCATGGGAGGGTGGCAATAGAATTGCTTGAAGCTATAAGCTCAGGGAAAACTAGCCTTTCAAACATACAAACACCTACCCACCCATATTAGAACTAAAAGTATAGCTCAGCGGCAGAGGGCTGGCCTAATATGCACAAGGCCCTGGGTTCTATCCTCCAGCCTCATACTCACAACTACCAGTTTCCAGAGTAGAGATGACAAACCTTTTTATGTGTCAATTGATGAAGTTGGTTACATGTGTGCAGACCACAGACAACTTTCTGACCTTCCGCTCTCTTCCCCAGGCTGCTTCACACAATAACTATTTAACTGAATTCTTGGGGAGGCAAATTTGAGACTTGCTCTTTTATTTCCAGAGATGGCTGCCTCGTGAACAAATGGTTTTTCTTGTGAAATTCATTCCTATTATTGACATCCTGTGCAATGGGCAACGGAGACCCATTTCTCCCACCATGGTTTGAAACAGGGTCTCACTAGTAGCTCAGTCTATACTGGAACTTACTCTGTAGCGTAGGCTAACCTTGAACCCACCACCTCAGTTTTACTAGTTTTGGGTTTGTAGGCATCTTGCCCAGCTAACACTCCCAGCTCCAACAGATTTTAGAAATTTAAACGTGTCTCCCATTCTTCACCTTATTTTGTGAGAAAGGATGTCTCACTGAACTTTGAGTTTATCATTTCTAGTAGACTGACTAGCAAAGAAATATCGTCTGGAAATCTTTCCATTCCAAAGTGAAAAAATAAAAAACAGCAAAGATAGATGGGCATGGCAGCACATGTCTGTAATCCTAGCAATCAGAGGCAGAGGCAGGTAGATTACAGAAAGAGTTTGGAACCAGCCTGCTTTATACAGTAAGTTCTAGCCCTGTCAGGCCTATAGCGCAAGATCTTTGTCTCAACTGCTGAGCCATCTCTCCAGCCCCCCAAGATCTTTGTCTCAAAAAGCAAAAGCAGAGTCTGGGTTGTAGCTGAGTGGTAGAATGCTTGTCTGGCATGCACAAACTCCTGGGTGAAACCCATGTACGACATAAACTCAGGCTTGGTGATATATGCCTATAGTCTTAGCACTTGGGAGATAGAAACTGGAGCATCAGAAATTTGAGGTTAGCCTGGGCTACAAGAGCCTGTCTGCTCGTGGGAACCTGGTACTTTTCTAAACACAGGGCCAAGGAGTATGGAGTGCTAGTCGGCACCCCTTGTTTGTGAAGTGTGGAGGCACACAGGCGGTAAATCTCTCATCAGAATCTTGCAGGTGACTTCAGTGGTTGAAGGAATCATTTTTGACTAATGTATTCTGAATTCTGCGTAACGATGAATCAACTCTTTGTTGTTCTACCTAAAGTAGACCTCATCTCTTTATGGTCTGTTTCATTTTCCATGAATCTTTGCACAGTATATTTTGATTTTAGAATGAAGTCATAAGACCTTGGAATCATCAACAGATGGTCTCTTTCTGGAATCTGAGTGTGTGTCAGGGGGTGTTTTTATTAAAAATGATTTTGCTGTGTAGAGGGAGATTAAGTACAAAAGAAATTTGCCATAAAAAACACACATGCTCTCTGGGGAATGTCTCTGTTTTGATTGCAAGGTTCAGTTTTGGCTGGGTGATGATAATGGTATCTTTAATATATAGATAATTTTCTATTCTGCTTTTCAGTTTGGGCTCTGGCTTTGTATGCTTGTTTTAAATCCCTATTGTGACTCCAATTTGCCCAAGTTTAAACCTTGAAAACTGGCATTTGGGACTAGCCACGAGACTATGAGGTGGTGCCGACTTCCAATTTGTTTCATGCATTTTATGCGCTCTCTGTTCCAACGTACTTTTGTGTGGACAATGAACATGTGCTGAGATGCAGGGTGGGTTTGGAAAGTGCTAGAGATGTGTACTTTAACTAATCCCATTGGGGGGGGTGCAGGCAAAAAGAAACAGCATTTTCCAGAATATTGACTCAAAAGCAATTTATTCAATTGTCAGCTTTCAAACACTTGGAGTGAAAATGTTTTCTTCGCTGGGACAGTCTTTCGCATGCTTTCATTTTGAGTCCCTAGCTCAGGGCCCAGCAGAAGTAGATTATTTGAAAATATCTTTCTCTCTCTCTTTCTTCCTTTCTTCCTTCCTTTCATGTCTGTTTCTTTCTTTTTTTTTTAAACTTTATTTATTTATTTGCCTTGGTGTTTGCCTGGAACTGGAACTACAGACAGTTGTGAGCTGCCATGTGGGTGCTGGGAATCGAACCCGGGTCCTCTGGAAGAGCAGACGGTGCTCTTAACCGCTGAGCCATCTCTCCAGCCCCACATGTCTGTTTCTTAACAGTAGTTACATGAGCAGGTCTCTAGAAGCAGAAGCCTTGCCTCAGGATGAAGGGTCTGTCTCTCTCACTCACTAATTCACTGCCCCCTCTCTCTTTCTCTCCCTTCTTCCCTCCTTCCCTCCCTCTCTCCCTCTCCGTCTCTCTCCCTCTGTCCTCTTTTACTTCCTTCCTTTATTTCCCCTTTCTTTTTGAGACTGGCTTAAGTAAACTAGCTGGCCTTGAACTCAGCGTGCAGCTGAAAACATTTCCTTTCTCCTCCTGCCAGCACCTCCTGGTTTTACGCCATGCTCAGGGCTTAGGAACTGAACCCAAGGCTTTCTGTATGCCAGGAAAGCACTTGCCAACTTAGCTACATCCTTAGCCCCGTCCCCCTACACACATACACACCTGAAGCAGCTGCTTAGGCCTGAGGTAGAGGCCAAAGCTACAGAGTTCCTGAATAAGGCCTGTGCCCACTCTATCTCTCTGAAGAAAGAGTCTACTCAGTCATACAGTGTAGAGAGGACCACTGGTGGCAGCTGCCTGCAACATCTTTCTTCTAAGGACCACAGCCATACCCATCCTCTCTGGAAGACCTACGTGGCCCCAACTGGGATCACCTATATCTCGTTCTCTGAGTTTCATTGTTCCCTGTGTGTCCTTTTGATGTAGACCGATCTCACCTTAGTCCTGTGTTTTCGAAGCCCGTGTGTGCACATGTGCAGAAGCCGAGGTGCATGCTGGGAATCTTCCTCCGTTTGTCTGCTGCCTAGCTCATTGAGATTGGGTCTCATCATCAAGCCCCCGGCTCGCTGATACGGCTTGTCTTGCTAGGGATCCCATCTCCAGCTTGAGGAGGCTGGAGCTGTCAGCCTCCTCCTCCTCCTCCTCCTCCTCCTCCTCCTCCTCCTCCCCTCTTGTATCCCCGTTGGCTCTGTCTGAGTTCCTGTTTCCTATGTTCTGCTGTGCCTAACCTATTAGTAGACTTATCCACGAAGTTCTTAATTTTTGAGCTGTAGAATGTTACTTCAGTCTCTTTTCTTCAAAGATTCCAATTTCAGTTTCCCATTATGAAGCCTCACTCTTGTTAATTTGCATATATTTCCTTGTCCGCTAATGTCCACATCTGCATCATTCAGTTTCTCTTGCTGGCCTCTTTCCTTCACTGTGTGCCAGATTTTTCTAGCACTTCTCATGTCTAATAATTTTAATGGGCTCCTGGATGTTATATATCTAAAGCAGGAAGGTTCTGGGCAATGTCACTCTTTCCAGTGCTGGCTCTTCCTCCTCTCCTTATGATCAAAAGACAGAAGCTAAATATAAAAAGATAAAGAGGAGTGTGGGAAAAGCCAAGACTGTGCTCTCACACTCTTTTTTTTAAAACAGGATCTCACTATGTAGTCCTGGCTGTCCTAGAACTTGCTCTGTAGAGCAGGCTGGCCTCAAACTCAGAGATCCACCTGCTTCTACCTCCCGAGTGCTGGGAGTAAGGTGTGCACCACCACTGCCCAGCTCCTCATAGTCTTTTCTCTGAGAATGTGATGGATGGAACTTTGTCTCCTCTGCCCTTGAAGACTCCTTGCTGCTCAGCTCTCTCTGCTCCACTGAACCCTGTAGATGTGCCACTGAGGTAAACAGGCTGGCCACCCCAGTCCTCTACTAGACTCTTGGGATCCTCAGCTTGTGATTTCTCAAGTATCAGTGCTTTTTTTTCTTCTCCTGAAGGAAGCTGGGTAAATCTCCATCCTCAGCCCTGAGAAAGAAGGATTGAGGAGGTGGCTCAAACATCAGAATTTAAATCTCAGTGAAAGCCAGACCTGATTTTTTTTTTTTTTAAGATTTCTTTTGGGGCTGGAGAGATGGCTCAGCGGTTAAGAGCACTGTCTGCTCTTCCAGAGGACCCGGGTTCGATTCCCAGCACCCACATGGCAGCTAACAACTGTCTGTAGTTCCAGTTCCAGGCAAAACACCAAGGCAAATAAATAAATAAATAATAAATAAATAAAGTTTTTAAAAAAAGATTTCTTTTTTTAATTTTATGTGTATGGCTGTTTTGTCTGGATGTGTGTCTGTGCACCACATATGTGTAGTGTCCATAGATGCCAGAAGAGGGCATTGGATCCCCTGGATTGTGAGCCACTATGTGAGTGCTTTGAATCAAACTCAGGTCCTCTGGAGGAGCAATCAGTGCTCTTAACTACTGAGTTAGTCATCCCTTCAGCTCCCAAAGGGGCAAGGGGGCATGTACCTCCACACCCCAACATGCCACCCAGTTCATTCCCCACATTTATACAGGATGCATGTCACACTATGAAACCTGAGGCCTCCTCAGGTATTGAAGGCATTTATTTGGTGGTCTGAAACAAACAGACATGCATACCAATGAATTCAGCCTTGTAAACTTGAAACCCGAAGCACAGACAGACTTCTTCCAGTATTTACTGGGGGTAAGTACTGACCATCTCACCTCAACAAGAAAAGCAAAACCAGAAATACCAAGAAGAATCCCCAGCACTATTTTGTGGTGGGAAGCACCTCCCTACATTAGGTGGGCCCCTCAGACCTGCAAGCTGCTTTGTGGTCAGGACTTGGGGAATAGTGAGAAAGTCAACCTATCCCAACCCTCAGATTAATTGGCTCCTGAAGGCATTCTGCAGGATTCTCTGAAGAATGAGAATGAGTTTGTCAGGGCAGAGAGAACAGGGCCCTGCTGGGTGAGGGAGCAAGGCGTGGGTAGAGGGAAGAATATTTGCATGTATGCATATGTGTATAAGCTGGAATTACAGGTGATTTGAGACTTCTCACATGGGTGCTGGGAACTGAACCTAGCCTCCTCAGCAAGTGTGCTTAACCACTAAGCCATCTCTCCAGGCTCAAAGATTTATTTCTATTATTTTTAATTATGCATTCTTGTCTTGCATGTAGCTATGTGCATGCGAATAGGTACCAGTGCTGGAGTTAGAGATGATTGTGAACCACCGGATCTGGATTCTGGAACCCAAATTCAGGAGGCTTGCAAGAGTAGTACATACATTTAACCCCTGAACTCAGGTCCACACAGTGCAAATTCTCATAGTGCCATTTCATGGAGGTCAGGGGTTAGTGAAGCTCACGTCTGTGCCTGGAATAATGCTTGGATCTAGACTCAGTGGCTGTTGCCTGTCATCCCAGCAGCTGGGAGGATGGGGCAGGAGAGACAGAAGGATTATGAATTTGATGTCAGCCAGGGATATATAGTAAGACCCTGCCTGAAGCAGAACACAGCTCCTGGTACATAGTGCTCAGTAAAGCACCTGGTATATGGGTGAATGAACAAGCTATTCACTCTGTGTACAGAGGTTGAAGGTCAAAGAGAACTCAGCAGAAGGATCCCAAGGGCAGAGTATAGTGGTCTGTGATCCTGGACAGAGAGAAATCAGCAGGGACATAGCAAGACCCCTTTTCTCTTTCCAACTGTCCCAAGCACCATGACAGAAAAAGAGGATTTTTTTTTTTTTTTTTTTTTTTTTTTTTTTTTTGGCTACAGCCACAAACATCTCAGTCCCCTTGACAGCTCTCCAGCTGTACTTCTGAGGTTCCCACCCACCTTCATGGCCACACCCACCTGCCCTGCCTGGAGACCAAGTCAATCCCCCCAAGCCTTCTGTCTAAGCTGTGAGGTCTAGAGAAGGCCTCCATAGTGCCGAAGTTGGGGCACATGCCCAGATGCAGAGCACAGGGCCAGACATCACTGTGTGATGCTCTCAGGAGGGTAAGAGGTTTAATGAGAACAGTGAGTATAGCATTTGCCAACACACAGCAAGGAGCCCGCTCCCCTCCCCAACGGAGGCTCACAGAAGCATACATGTAAAACAGCTAAAACCTAAGGTAGAGGGCTGAGATAGCCCAGCTGGTAAAGTACTTGCTGCACAAAGACCCATGTCCTAGTCTGGTCATGGTGCTGTGTGTCTATAATATCAGCACTAGGGAGGTGAGGACAGGAAATCCCTAGGGTTTGCACATCAGACAAAATCAGCTACCTCCTGGTTCAATGAGAGCCCGTGTCTCAAAAACAACACCAACAAAACCCTAGGTGTGTGAGGTGGCGGTAGCTGGAGAAACAGCTCAGGGGTTAAGAGCATTGCTCTTACATAAGATCCAGATTCAGTTCCCAGCACACACATGGAGGAGACTCCCAACCAGTTTTGACTCCATTTCCAGGGGATCCTATATCTTCTTCTGGTTTCTGAGGCCACCAGGGATGTATGTAGTGCACAGACATGTATGTAACACACAGCCATACATGTAGAAATAATATCCACGCACATAAAATAAACTAATAGTATTTTTAGAAGGCTGAGAGGCCGAGGCCGCTCTCCAAGATATTGCTATCTTTCTGTCTCAGGTGCCTTGCATATCTACCTCTGCCTGTGGATCTTTTCATATGTCTCTTTCAAGGTTCAAAATATCTGGGAAAACTTCCAAACTCTGTACCCATCTCTTCCTCCATCAGCATAGCCAGCTTTTAACGATCAGGCCCCAAGAGCCCAGTTAAAAGCTTCACATACGTTGTCCTCTGGAACCCTCCCAATACTAGCAGGCATATGATGCCATTGTGCTTTTAATGAAGAGACCACTGTAGCTTGGGGAAAGCAAGTGGCATGGTTATTCAGCCAGTGGGCAGTAGAGATTGCATCTAAGTACAGCCCTCCAAGAGCAAAGCTTGCTCTTAACCACCATAACACAATAACATCAGCCAAGAGAAAGTGGCCATGCCTCCAGCACTGTCTCTAGGCTCTCAGCCCTATTCCTTGGCCTTTAGGAGGCCAAGAGAAAACCTTTTCCTTTTTAAAAAAATATTATTATCATTACTGTGTGTATGATGTGTGTGCCTGAGTGTTGGTGCGTGCATACCAGCGCATGTGTGTGGAAGCAGAGGACAACTTTCTGGAATGTTCTTTCCTTCTATCATGGGTTCCAGGAATCAGATTCAGGGCATCAGACTTGCACAGTAAGTGTCTTCGCTACTGAGTTATCTTTCTGACCATCACATGGCAAACTTTTTCAGGATCCTCCAAGCAACCCTCACTTCTGCAGGGTGTGTTTCTCAGAAACCCTACCGGTCTCCCTAGCACAATCTCTTCCTGTTCTCCAGGGCCCAGCACAGAACTGGGGTGTGTGTGTGTGTGTGTGTGTGTGTGTGTGTGTGTGTGTGTGTGTGTGTGTTTACATTTGTCCAATGACTGAATCCAGTTCACTGTGAGTAGATCTGGAAGTGGACCTGGCTTGTGTGGAGGGATTTGACTGACTTGGCGATTTAATAAGATTATGTTCCCAGCCCAGTCCCTTCACCTTTTTGACCCTCTGTTTTCTCAATCATAGGATGGGGGCAGCAAAGCAATGAGAGATGGAAAGACCAATAAATTCTGAAGTTAGCCCTGATGGGGTGATGGTGCTTCCAAGTCCAGGAACAAGGGCTTTGGACCGGCCCCTTGCAATGCCAAGTGTTCACAACCTCATCTCCCACAGGCTGCCTGAAACATAAGCCAATACGAAAGGTCACAGAGTTTCTTCAGAGAACAGTCTACCAGGACCCCTGCCCCCCATGGGCAGTTCAGCTGAGCAAGTTCACTACGTTGTATGTGCCTCAGGGGTTCCTCCACTTCTGCAGCTGGAATCTATGAGAAAACCCCAGGCCTTTAATTGGAACCATGTGTTCTCCCAGAAAACAGCAGGTGGCTGGGCCAATGGAGAAAAGGTGAGCATCAGAACAGCATGTGCCCTTTGACCTGTTCATCCGACTTCTGGGAATGAGTCCAAAAGAAATAACTCCAAATATGGGAAGGCTTATGAACAGATAAGACTCCTTGCATTATTTCTCAGAACAGCAGGGAGACGGCACTAAGGAGAACGGGGATGCTGATCCACCTGTGTGGTTAGTGGATGCCCTGGGTGGGAGGGGCCAGGAAACTCCATGGCAATATAGGAGAGTCCAGGGAAGGGTTCAAGTTCAAAACTATGTACCCCATGATGAGCTATGGAAGCCATGCACATCAAATACCAGAATGAGCACATTGCAGCTCCGGCTTTGTCAAGAGAAAGGCATCATGGGAAAGCTTTGTTTCCATTTTTCCAATTTTTTGCAATGTGGTTCTGGTTAATGTTATATTGCAAATTAAAAGCAAAGAAGGAGTGGCTAGTTTTCTGAGAGAGAAAGAGACAGACAGATACACACACATATGTGGGGGGTGGGGGAGACAGAGAGAGAGACAGACATATATACACAGGGGAGGGAGGGAGAGCGGGAGCGAGGGCGAGAGAGAGAGAGAGAGAGAGAGAGAGAGAGAGAGAGAGAGAGAGAGAGAGAGAGAGAGAGAGAATGGAAATGTGTTAGTTTCTGGGTCAGTGAAAAGCAGTTTCTGTGGAATCTCTCTCCTGCTTTAGATTTTCCTCTCTCTCTCTCTCTCTCTCTCTCTCTCTCTCTCTCTGAAGACAATGGAAACCCACCCTGGCTGATGTTAATAAGCAGAACATGTTCAGGCCAAAAATACTCAGGAAAGAAAGACACACTAATCCCACCCACATTCCGGCTATGTTATCTCCCAGGCTCAGTCTCCCCCCCACCCCCACCCCCTTGTGTGTGTGTGTGTTTGTGTGTGTGTGTTCATATACATATGGAGTCAATACTGATGTTGATATCTTCCTCCATCGGTCTCCATTGTATCTTTTGAGATTGGGCCTTTCTCCATGAGCTTGGAACTTGTCAGTTGAGAGAATACATTTTAGACATTCTTGCTATCAGGTAACTAGATATTAGACTTGGAAGACTGGGACCCTTCTATTGTTATCAGTAGACAAACAAAGATTGGGAGACTAGGGCCTAAGTCATATCTCTGACCATGGAAGGACATGTGACATCTTGGCTTGCCCTAAACTCAAGAGCTGAAGGCTTTCTGATAATCAGAAAAAATATATATGACCCTCCCGTAAGAGTCAATTCAATCCCCAGGTACAGTGGCACACGCCTTTGATTCCGGCTCTTGAGAGGCAGAAGCAGGCAGATCTCAGTGAGTTCGTGGCCAGCCTGGTCTACAGAGTGAGTTCCAGGACAGCCAGAGCCACATAGGGAAACCCTGTCATGAGAAACAAAACAAAGCAAAAAAAAAAAAAAAAAAAAAGTCAATTCAAATGGGCTTGTCAGTCACCAGGACAGGGCAAAGTCCCTCAGGAAAACTGCCAGTCCTAGAGAGTATCGCGGTAAAAACCCGCCCTGAGATATGTTTATAAACAGGGTTTATTTGGAGAAAATAGCTTACAAAACAGAGCCGGTTTTAGGAGAAGATGACAGGATGAGGTTGCAGCGCGCCGGAGCCTTTCTAAGGAAGATTCTTCATCCCCACGCTGTACGTCCGAACTCCCGGGCAGCTGGAGCGAACTGCGCACTCGGT